>VXBU01017658.1:20772-46830 GCA_013400315.1 Bombycilla garrulus | reverse complement strand
TTTTTTTCTCTTTTTTTCCCCCCCAAATCTAGAACCACATTCTTCTTCAGGCAAAACTTATAAACTTCTGTTTATCTAAACCTGCAAAGTATAACCAGCAAAACCTCTCATTCTATTTTTATTACCACTGCGTACATCAATGATCTAAGTTACATCAATTCCACTCATACTTCAAACAGAAGCATCAGTGAGATAGGCACAAAGATTTTGAGTTCATCTGCTAGACCTTCTCTTCATCGTGAGTTGCAGAAGAAAAACAAGAGAGACTTTAACAAAATATAGAAAGATAATTAAATGTTCATATTTTAATAGAATAATTTTAAGAAATCAGATTAAAAACTAATTCAGTGACAAATCAGGTGTCTGAAATTAGAGAATGGATAAGATTTTGCATAGCTGTGTCCAGACAAGACCAGGTCTTAAATAATGAAGACACAGATATGAAACATTAGCATAGAAAAAGATCTCTTCAAACTAATGCACCTGACACCACCTCCTGTAAAATCTGGTATTTGCTTCCTTTGTAGCTTATCCTGGATTAGAAATAGTCTGTCTCTGCTACAAACTTCTTATTGTCTCCATATAAACATAATCTCTAATAGTTACCTTGGATTCACAAAAAAGCCAGAATTTTAAAGATTACTATAAACTGTATCACAGAACACAGTAAAAAAGAAAACCTGTAATTTCTATGAAAGTTCAAGTAATCATTAGTACAAAGTCCAAAACATAGATATTTAAAGTTAATTTATCAGATTGGTTCCTTTTTTTTTTTTTTCAAATAAGGTCTGCTATCCACATTCTGCTATCATTTCTACCATTCCCATCCTAACCTAGACTTTACTACCACCAGATTTTTGCACTCATGGAGGTTTTTGAGGTTTTAGATGCTCAAGATTAAATAATCAACATGGCCAATTTATTTACTAATTTTAAATCCCACACTATCTCAAAATCAAGTTAGTGTACTACTTCTTTTTCTTTGGTGATAAGGCCCAGAAATTTGACTTCTTAAGTAAGATAACAAAGAGATGTTCCAGCAGTTACTACTGATGTGTTTTCTGATGCTGTCATCTTGGTAACTTTTGTCTAATAATTACAAGTGGTTTGACCTGGACATCACGAGAAATTTTCAGAAAAGTATCACTCATTGAACAGTCATATCTATCTTTTGAAAATTCAGATATTACATAAAAAACTCTTTACTGAACTTGATTTAATTCATTCAAGTGTCAAAAATGAAGGCTTGATGGTACCCACTATGTGTGTCAGATACAATGAGGAAGCAAAGAGATTTTTGCTTTAACACTCTTGTTTAAGTCCACTTAACTTGGATGCCTTACATAAAGTTCCTGAAAATCTGAAGCTGGATCTTAATTTCCTGCCTCTAGCCTATTTGCTGGGGAAAATGGGAGCCATGATACTTTCTACTTCTGTTATTTGGGGAATGGGTGGAAAATCTTCTGGACAGAAAACACTTACAGTTTTGTGTAAAGTCCTGTTCACACAGTGAAATCTGTAATGTGCTTTTTAATCTGAGGATGAGATGGTTGAATATTTTTTCAAACTATTTTGGGACTGGAGGGCTCTGAATTTATCTTGAACCAGATTCAGAATGTCATGCTGGTTAACATTAATATTTCAATCTAACAGGAACACAAAGTATTTATTATTGGTAGCCAAAATTAAAACCATGACACAACAATGAGATGTCTATTAAAATGCTATAAAAAAAACAAAAAAACCACAAAAACTCCAAACCCCATACACACTCCAAAATTATGCAACGGCATATTCTAGCTACAGTCACAGAAGTTACTACTGATATTAATCAAATAGAAATTACATGATATGTCAGCAAGCCACATTACCCTTACATTATCCTTCATTCTCTGTAGTCAATAATGCACTGTGCCTTACAAAATATTTTTCAACATCTGCAAAAAACTGTCATAAAGCCTCAATAAAAGGATAGAATTGAACCTATTTGTCATCATGCGACTTCTAATCAAATTTTACATGCGTATCTGTATGCATGGTGGTAAAAACTGGCTGTCTATTGGAAATCTTTTGGAACATCTCTTTCTCCTCAGACAAGATTTTTAGTCAGGAATAGAGAACAGTAGGATAACTAGCACAGAAAAACTTCCACCCTTACTTGACTGCTCAGTAACTAAATGAGCATGGAAAGATAGGCTCTCTTTAAATGGTAACACCAAGATAATTAAATGCACTAAGAAAATTTCAGGCATGCTTAGGGCAGTTTAGGCCTCATGTACACACCTTTCATCAGGTGGCCTAAGAAAGTACACAATGCAAGTATACAGGGCTTAAGTATGTTTTGACTGAGCATACAATAGCAAAGAGCCTTTTCACTTTTCAGTTTTTTACTAAATGCTGACTGTTCATGCTATCAGCTGGTACATTTCAAATGAGAGAAAACTACCAATGAAACTGAAAGCAGGCTGCATTGCATCTTTAGTCACCTTCAGCGGCATGACATCCCGCAAGTGTTGTTGTTGTGATAAAACCCTAAGGATAAGCCTGAGTTAATTGCTAGGAATAACACTTCCTTCACAGAGATAAGAGCTAAATAATTGAATCATGAACACAGCAGACAAATGCATAATAAATATATCAGGCTGAATGTTAAAATCATGAAACCCCTAATTAGAATACAGACACTTTTGACAATTAAGTGAATGAAACATATTAGAAACATATTTCTGAACTTTTGTTCAAAAAAGATTGTGAAGATACTGATCATCCTTTATGATTACTTCTCTGTTGTCCTATAGGAGAACTCAAAAAAGGAGACTTAATGCTTTATCTCATAATCATTATTAAATACTTTCCAAAAATTGTTACCTATAGAATCACATTTTACAGTGAGGCAGATTTCATACTTTATGGGCATCTATGGCTTACTAATGCAGTCAGATAATATATTATTTTTACATATACTGTAAACAAATTACATACTCATATGCAGAAAAGGCTCCATTCATTATCCTTTTTTAAAATGCTCAGATGAGAATGCTGACATTATTTTAATTATAAGTTAATTATAAGAAGAGAGGAAAAGCTATTTCAAGTAACACTTTTTCCAAATAGAAATATTTCAGACCTCTTTACAGATCAGTTGTTTTAGTGTCCTAAAAAAGTTATATGCGGAGGTCTGAGAAGAGTTATGTACTTGGAGAAAGGCAGGTATGAGAATAATGATGTTAACTATCAAGTGCTTTATAATGCCATCAGAGTTCAAAAGGGCTCTCTGCCACATTCAAGTGTCTCACTCTCTCCTCCATCTTTAATAGAGCAGGTACCTTAGCTCAAACTAAAACTGTCTAGAATAATAGGAAACTTACAATCTACTACACCCAAAGTTAGCAAAAGCCTCAGTTCTACAATCTTGCTTCTCTACCTTCTGTATCTGATCTGTATTCATCAGTACAGGGCTCAAAGACATCTGAAACTCCTACATAACCACTTTCTTGTTGTATTTTGACCCATGTCCACTAAAGGAAAACATGCTTATGTGAACAATAACACTCCTGAAGGATCCTTCTATTGCTAGATAAAGTTTTCTGCATTACTACTAACTTCAGCCATTTTTATCTATTTCAAAAGATTGCATCACTTGTTGCAAAGTTCATGGAACATCAACTTTAAGCCTATACTAATAATTATTTTACTGGTCTTCATCTTAGTGGGAATTCAAAAGGTGTCTCTGAAGATTCACTGGAACCTACCTTGCAGAATTCCTATCCAGAATCAGCAAAATCTTAGTGAATAAAATGTGTTTCTTACAGTTGTACTTCAACGAGATCCTAAAAGAACGCTTTCAAAAAGTTGAACCTACCTAGCTCTGCTATCAGTTCCTCTTTTTCAGTTTTGCACATCTCTCATGTCAATTCCTTGCATCATTTCTCACCACAGCCTTTGTCATATATTGATTTTCTTCACTCTTCATTTAGCACCTGAATCTTACAACCACTTCTCTCTGTTTGTGTATTCTATCTGCCTTCTCCATCCCATGCCCAATGTGTCTATTTCAGTTAAAGGACAGTTCTGGCTACTTCTGATAGGTATGGGCATGCCAAATGCCCAGATACTGTTTTTAAGATGTAAACTAAACTCTCTTTCTTGATGCAGACACATCTTGCATGAAAATTTCATACCCAGCTAAAAAAAACACGACTGTAAATATTTTTTTAAAAAGAATACAATGAAAGAAGCCAATCTAAATTTAAATCAGTGTCAGTTTTGTGGTTTGATAGTTGTCAAATATCCCAGACAGACCCAGCGCAGCGTACAAACAAATGTGCAAGATTTAATGTAGAATAGAGCTATAAATACTTTTTTAAAGCATGACAAAATGTTGGTCTGTTACTAAACTGAGTCTTTAATGAAAAAAAAAATAACTATGTTCTGTACCAGGTAGGTGCTAACAGGGCTCCATCAATTCAATTAATCTGTTCATTATTTGTTATCAAAATGTAAGACAAAGATCCCTTTACCCCTACATTAGGTCTGTTCTTCAAGGCATGCCATCACATATATTCCGTTCAGAACCCACTTCACATATGTTAAAGATACTTGTTTGATCACGAGTCGTCAGGATCAGCAAAATGAAGCAGGTTAGAGACTTGTCTCCCACAAGCTGATATCAGCTTGTCTACAGGAGTCTGAGAGCATCTGTTTGAGAGGCAGACACCAATAAAAGAACTCCACAGCACACAAACATATCCAAGCCAAAAGTGCCTGTGTCATGGTGACCAGTGACAAAGAACGGCAGGAATGATGACTTTTATCACCTCTTCTCTGCCTCCTTCTTCAGCCCAAATGTCAAAAGGGCAAAACCTCCCAGTTTTCTCTACTTCTCTGCCACTGTGCCTTCTACCTTATTATACATATATACATATATATATGCTTAGCAGGGTCATTATTTTCACCTCTTTCATCTCTTTTGTCTCTCATTTTGCATGGGAAACACAAATAGGTAAATGTGATGTATTTGCAAAAGAGCAGAACCTTTTTTTATCTCAAAAGCTAAATATCTAGCTCCTTCATCAAGTCATTCACCACACTTTCTGCCCACTCTCTCCTTTCTTTACCAAGATCTTCCATTGAGGATTCTGCCTCAATTCTGTGGTTCTAATTTTTTCCCAACTAAAGACAATTGAAGAAAAATGTAAAATTCCATCTTAATGTATCTGAAATAAAACAGAAGCAGAAAATCAGGTAACAGAACCTGACAGGTAGCAAAGCAAAAGGAGATTTTAAAAAAAAAATGTTTGTAAGCAGTTATTTCAGTAAACATATAGCACAAGCCAAGGACTTGTATGACCAAGCTGTTTCACTCCATGCACTTCCAGCACACAAACAACTGAGTTTAAGAAGTTCTTCAGAAAAAAGTAAGCACTCACAGCACCTATACAAAAAGCCACATAGGTTGCTTTATTTTCTTAATATGTGAAATCTAAAGCCTGAGAAAGCTGCCAACTATTTGTGAGATACTACACATTAATTACAGAAGTAACGTAAGTACCATCCCTTCCTAATATCTTATCCACTGAATATAAAATTCTTCCAGAGTATCATGTGCAGAACCTTGCTAACTGAAATAACTACTGATATATTAAAGAAAAATGTTATAGGGGTAGCATCAAAATTCTGCCTCAAAAGCATCAGATCAACTCACTGAATAATCTGAATTAAAATGACAAAATATAGTTCACTTTTTTCCTCAAATCCCATTGGAGAGTGAAGAGTAGAGCTTACATCCAGGGCTGAAAAACAGGCACATGTACAAAGCTTAACAAGGGCAAGTGTTAGATTCTGAGCTGGAACAGAGCAACCCTGGTTATGTATGTAGACTGGGGAAGGAGAGGCTGGGAAGCAGTGCCACAGAAAGGGACCTGGGGGCCCTGGTTGATGGCAAGTTGAACATGAGTCAGCAGTGCTCTGGCAGCCAGGAGGGCCAAGCCTGTCCTGGGGTTCATCAGACACAGCATCACAGCCGGGCAAGGGAGGGGATTGTCCTGCTCTGCTCTGGGCTGGGGAGGCCTCACCTCAAGTGCTGGGCAGCTCTGAGAGTCAGAGTATAACACAGATATAAAGTGTTACAGAGCATCCAAAGGAGGGCTGTGAGGATGGTGAAGGATCTGGAGGGGCAGCCATAAGAGGAGAGGCTGAGATCACTTGTTCTGTTCAGCCTGGAGGAAACTGAAGGGAGACCTCACAGCAAAGGAAGAGGAGGGGCAGATCTCTTCTCTGGGGTGATCTGTGACAGAACCCCAGGGAACAGCCTGAAGTTGTGTCAGGGGACGTTTAGTTTGGATATTAGGGAAAGGTTCTTCACCCAGAGAGTGGTGTAGCACTGGAGCAGGCTCCCCAGGAAGTGGTCACAGCACCAGCCTGACAGAGCTCAAGGAATGTTTCATCAGCACTCTCAGGAACATGGTGTGATTTTTGGAGTGTCCTGTGTATGGGCAGGGGCTGGACTTTGGTGATCCTTTGGCTCCCTTCCAATCAGAATATTCTGCGATTCTCTAAATGTCTGATAAGGTATTAGTGTTTTCTGCTTTTTATGAGTAGGTTCATTTAAAAATCAATTTAAATAATAATTGAGGGAGTTTGCTATACATAGTATTATAATACACTTTAGATTATACACAAGTGTACAAATAGCCTGCACTGGAATAATAACAAACAATAGATAAAATAAATTATAAATCCAATTCTCCAAAAAAGCAGAGCTGATCTGTAGATACCAAAAGTAATTAGGAATCCTTGTAAGAGGCTGTTATATTATAACTTCCTAGCTCTTCATATTTTCTTGACAACTGAGTTGAGACACTACGGTGTGTGATGACATGACATCAAATATCTTCATCATATGATGGAAAGGTTTTGCTGACTCATAGTGAAACCAATCATAGACTTGATGATCATCATGTGGTGCAAAACTGAGCCTTTTCCCTGCCTGTAGTGGAACTCTTGTGCAGCATACATATGCAAAAAAATGCTAAGCATTTCTGGTTATACTGCAAGAATACCTGGTATATCCACTAGCCAATACACTGCTACATTATTTTCATATAAAACTAATTTTATTAGCAACAGTTTTTGTATGAGAAATCAGAATATAGCTGAGAAAGCAGTAGTTTCGTGCATGAAGATCCAAATTACATACTATTTTTTATGGTAAAACATTAAAAAAAAAGCTTTTTTTCCTGCAGAAAATAAGTGTTATCATAAAATTGTTGCCAAAGCTTTGCAGATTTTACAGGGTGAATTAAAGAAGCTAATATATGTGTTTTATATACAGAAAAATTCAGAAAGATTTACACAGTCACACAAGCAATAAATACTTCTGTAAGTTCTAAGAAGGCTGAACACAGATTTATACATAAAATCAACATTTAAAAAGTGGAGCAAAATGAAATGAATGTTGGAAAGATTTGAACTAATCTTGTAATGCAAGACTGATATAATTTACCAGCAGAGACTCCCTAACTTTCCAATCCTCTCTCACAGTAGTCCAGACATCAGATTTGGTTTTGCATGACTGGTTTGTCACTGGTTTGAAATCTAGTATAAAAAAAGTCCTTGATGGTTCTAGGGCATGCTAGAGAAGTTGTAGGAGAAAATTTTCTGAATATGATAATTTGAGAATTATTTAATAACTCCAAACAAAACTAATTTTATATTAAAGGAACAATACTCTTCAATTACAAAACCCAAAATATTTAAGTAACTAGAGTCACCTGCTACAGCTAGCACTATAATCTCATGGTGATTATATGTCATTTATAGAAATAACTGACTCAAATTCCTAAAATAGCACTTATTTTTAAATATATTCCTTTAACTGAAAATCTTTAAGGACAGAGTGAAAAGCTGGCATTGAGGTTTCTAAGTCTGAAGTTACTTAAAATACCTTACTGTATTTTTAGTGAAGCATTCTTCAGGGAGACTACACCATTAGTAAAAGTACAGTCTACAATTCCTTTATTCTACATGTGTGAACATTATATGATTTTTAAGATAAACATTCACAGATAATTTGTTCACATGATCCTATGTGTCAAACCATGACAACCTTGCATCTGAGAAAAAAACTTATATTCCACAAACCTTAACACATTCAGAGCAAGAAGTAATTTGTGAGTTCAGCAGCTTTCATGGGATAGACTTCTTGTTAACCTTCATTTAAAAATAAAAGTAAAAAAACACTTTGTCCCAATATAGATTTCACTCTGCACTGGATAACATATACTGAGAACTTAAAATAAATCCCATCTCCTGAAATAAGTGCTTCCCCTAAGAGTTTTTATTAAACATTTCAACCTTAGCACCACAGAACTGAGCTGGCTGTTCTCAATATGATGAAACAATTTGGCAGGGATAGAGGTCTGTACTGCTTTGCATTTAAGAGATTCCTGCCTCTCTTGTTCCTACAAGCTCCTCTTTCTCCTTGTCTCCCTAGCAGAGATTTCACAATGTATCTTACTTAGATTTCTTTTATTTGCCTAAGAGCACAAATTCAGTGGCTTGATTGCACTTGTCTGCTTTTTGTATCAAATATACATAAATTTGTGTGTGTCTACAGTTTAAGTGCTAATATCATATTTTAGTGCCAGTGCTTTTGTCTAACTATATGACTTTATTCAATGTTTTTTATTACTAAATATCTTTTCTGTATTAGAATTGGTCAAGCATGCAGATGTTCTCTTTTCTGCTTCCTATCTTCCAGGTAATATATTTCAGACATCAGTCTCCTCTTGGCTTTCACAGGCAATTTTGAAAAAAAAGCACAGACAAATAAATAAATAAACTGATAATAAATATTCAAGACAGTGAATTTAATAAACAAGATAATGATGGCGTTTGCATTCTATTAAATTTTATCATATAAAGTTTGATTAATGTCACAAGAGCTATTTACCAGACAGATGTGAAAGACTGAATTTTTGAATTAAGACCATCTGTAGTCTGAGATTCAAGCACACCAAACATAATCAAATGTTGTTCTGAGGTTATAACTCTTTGATGTAATTAAAAATAAAAACAAAACACTATCACCACTGCCAAAAAAACCCAAAACAAAACAAAGAAACCACACAAAAAAACCCAAAAAACAAAAAACAAACCAACAACAACGAACCACCAGCTGATAAAATACGTATGGATAAGTGAACTGAATTTTCTGTTCTAAATTAGGAAGGTGGTGAATTGGAGACAGGAAGTGATATGATTTGCAAACCTATTCTGGATTATGTGCTATCTGAGATAGGAGAAATAGAGATGTAGATAAACTGAATATAAACTTTTTCGCTTCAATTATTTAAAAAAAATCAAAACTATCTTACTTAGGCAGAAACTCTTAAAGATGTTCTGGGTTTTTTAATGGCAATTCCAAAATTAATACTTCAGAAGACTTCATATTCTACTTTTCTTCCCTCCTCTTCCTTGAGGTTCTAATAACTGAAATTTAAAATAAAATTCTTTTCTCAGCCAACTTAAAAAATACTGCAATAAATCACATGTTCAATTACTATTATTTCAAGTATGCCAGGGTAAGACATATCAAATTTGGGGATATAAAGAACAACTCAGCTTTTTAGTACCCCAAAAAAAGGAGGTAATAAAACTGCTGGCCCCAATTTCCTCCCTGTAGGCCTACTTGCCCCACTAAAGAGTAGAAGTTATCTGTTTTCACACACATTAAGACATGAACTTCTCACACTGTTAAAAGCCTGGATAAAGATCAATCACAGTGGCCAGGAGGCAATTCCTGATTATGTTCATTTTTTAGCCAATGAAATCTGCTTAGCGAAAGGTTATACTAAAATAATATAAAGGAAATTAAAAATAAAATTCAAATATTATCATTTCAGAAAGGAAAGCTTGAGTATTTAGCACAAAAATATTTTAGTTAATTTAACAAAAAAAACCCCAAAACATAAGCATGGCTTGATTCTGGGAAACTAATCTGCACTTCTCTTTGTCAGTTATGGCCACAGACAGTATAACATACATTGTATTTACATTTTAAGTGTTAAAAATATATGTATCCCTGCTCCTGGTACTGCAACCACAACTTCCCTCAAATGCCCTATTTCTGTCAAACACAAGAGAGTGGAGATCCCTATTCTGGCCATCAGTTTGGGCAGCTTGTCTGGGGGGACTTGTAATCAATTTCACTTCACTACCAAATGGCTGGTGCCACAGTTCTAGGGGGCATTGAATCTTATGTTTTCCTAACTTAGAGTTTCAATTAGGAGGGCAATTCATGCTCTCTGAGTATTTTCTAAGCAACGTGAGGCAAAGACAAGCAATAATTCAAAGAAACAATTTTTGTGTGTTTAGTAAGACCCCGGTAAAAAGAAGTGGGACATATTTTAAAGATGCAGTATCCTACTATGTGTAATACCATTAAAGACTGGTGATGCAAGCAAGCATCAAAAAATTTCAGCTACAATAAAATGTGTGCAGTTTTCAATCTGTGCCAGTTTTTTTTATAGCTATGTCTTTGACTAACAAGAAAAAATTAATTCTGAATAGCAAATACAACAAAAAAAATACCATCTATTGTAACTCTTATCAGAATAGCAGCATACAGTTTATTTCAACAGAGAAGAATGTGAAGGTCCCAGGCAAATTGCCAGGATTTCAGTACGGCTTCATTATAATGACTAAGTAAAAACACAGTGACAGTCAAATGGAAGTGTAACCAGTAGAACAAATATGAGATTAATTTAATGTCCTCTTAGACTGCCAACACTTGATTTCTGCTTAAGAGAGAAGAGATAAATAGAAAGAAAAACAATAAAATCTACATTCAGCACCAGACATCAGACTTCAACATGAGACAGAACTTTCTCTCCCTAGTTATACACAGACAGCTGACTGCAAATAACTGAAATCCACAAAAATATATACCATTAAATTTTGGATCAAATTATTTCAGAAGCTGTCAAATCAATGGTGTAGCTTCTGATATGTCACTGTGGTTTAAAATGAACACCATTACTTTGAGGAAAGTGGTAAGTATTCAGAAGCAACCCTCCCCCTCCTTGCACGCTCCACAAATCACCATGCAAATCTAAGTCAGTTATCTTAAAACTGTCCTGGAAACTTCCTCACAATCTTCAAATGCACAGAGGTTACTTTATTTCTCTCATACTAGGGTGGAGTGCAGAACTCTTTGCAAAACCCTTGTACATTTCTTATTAGAAGACCCATATTCTCTAGTGTATTTTACTCTTTTTGAACATGAACCTTCACTATGATTCATAAGAATTTGTAACCTTTTCCCTTCAAAATTTGTCTTATGCTAAGAAAGAGATTGGGCACTCCTATGTAACTTACAGAGCATCTGTCACAGCACTGTTTCTTTTCTAAAGGTCACAATTATTTCATCATCAATTCATGCAAGAGTATTTCCATACTCATAATACTTTGTTTCCCACGTCCTGAACTTCAAATGAGGCAATGGGTCCTGAAAATTGTCAGACTACAGTCTGACTCATGATCTTAGTAATACTTTGTCCCAGTCCTGTATTTCCCTTCTTGTTCATGAGGAAAACAAAGAATTATTCTGAAGTGATGTCATCCTACACCAGAGGATCAGTTGCATGCACAGTTAACAAAACCTTGCTTGGGGGAAGTTAGGAAGGAAAGGAAGATACTTAAAAGGAGACTGGAGTAAATTTAACATTAAATAAGAAGATTTCTCTACAGTTACAAGGTTCCTACAGAGTTAAGCTGGATATGGTTACCATGGAGCTAAGACTCCCACAGAAAAAAATTACAGCATTTTGAAACATTTGTTGGAAGCACACAGGGAGACAAATAAATGACACTGCATCACTTTCAGGCTTAATTAGGTCACTTAAATTCTACCTGCAAGTGGAAGCTCAAGGGAAGGATTTTTATAGCTTTTACTGATTATTTCAGCCATTGCCTTTCTAATTCAGAAGTCTTCGGCTGAGAACTGCAGGTAAGTTTCTTGGGCAATGGAAGACTTCACCATATTAATGCACTTCCTTATTATCAACAATGGTTCCAAGTGAACTCAGGGGATTGGTTTAACTGTGAATGTAAAAAAAACTCAAAGAACCTACAACAACAACCAAAGAATAAAATACAAAAAAATGCTGACTTCAGTCTTTCCCCTTCTTTGTAGGAACTGCATTTCTACTCTTGAATTTGATTATATAAAAGGCATCCCGTGTCTGAGAGGATTACTGCTATAAAAATTACCTCTCAGTAGATGGGCACAACATTGGCTTTGGTGGATATATTTGTATTTTGTCTCAGGACTAATTAATATATACTCCAAGGAAAGAGGACTTTCCAGCTCTAAAGCCATGGTAATAAGGACATGGTCAAGATTTTAATGACTTTTTAAAAGAAATTAATCTATTATCTGTTGAAGTATGGCAGTTAGCTCTAGTTCTACTCTAATGCACACTAATTGCATGTTCTAGCTTGGATACAAGTTTTCACCATGGGCTTCCTGAACACAAGGTCAATCAACATCAGAGCTATCACACTTCATTCTTCATAAACCCAACAATCAGGAATGCCATTCCTACTCCTCGAGGATACTTCTCTCAGTGAACAGAAATCCAGCTATGACTGTTAGCTTTATTTAGAGAGTTTTAGCCTACAGACAACTAAAGTGCTACTCCTAAATTTCTCCTTCTAACTCAGCACTAAGGATTCTTTCTCTGGCTGATTCTGTGCCTTATAAAATATTAAGCTAGGTGAGTAAATACTGTAAGAAGAACTAAGTTATTCAGTGATAACACAATCTGTTAACAAACTGCTTGGGGAAGAGTGGCTGGAAAGCTGCCTGTGGAAAAGGACCTGGGGGGGCTGGTCAACAGCTGTCTGAACATGATCTGACAGTGTGCTCAGAGAGCCGAGACAGTCAATGGTATCCTGACTTGTATCAGAAATAGTGTGGCCAGCAGGACCATTCCTCTGTACTTGGCACTGCTGAGGCTGCACCTCAAATACTGTGTTCACTTTTGGGCCTCTCACTACAAGAAAGACACTGAGGTGCTGGAGTGTCACAGTTGCCCACAACTGAATATTGTAGCCAAGATGGACACAACAGTGTTCAGAGTGCTAAACTTTCCACATGCAGCATCACACAGACTTCTCCTTCTTCCTTAAAGGACTAAAATTTTCCCCAGACAGCACCACACAGCCTTCCAGTTTCTTCTTCCTTTTGCCCAACTGGCTAATTCTTTCCTGTCCCTCACCTCTCTGCCCCCTGTTCAGCAGCTTACCCAATCTGTCCTTCACATGGCCTCTGCCCCTTCCTCCTCTCAGCACAGCCAGCAAACCCCAACTGACTCTGGGGCAGCCAAACCCCCCTTTTATACCTCTCACCCTTATTGGGCACAGCTGGGGCTTGTTAAGGGTAAAACTGCCTCTGCTCTTTTGTAGTTAGCACAGCTGCCCACACTGGAGCATGTCCAGAGAAGGGCAAAAAGGTGGTGAAAGGACTAGTGGTGTGGCTGAGGANCACGGCCAGCAAACCCCAACTGACTCTGGGGCAGCCAAACCCCCCTTTTATACCTCTCACCCTTATTGGGCACAGCTGGGGCTTGTTAAGGGTAAAACTGCCTCTGCTCTTTTGTAGTTAGCACAGCTGCCCACACTGGAGCATGTCCAGAGAAGGGCAAAAAGGGGGTGAAAGGACTAGTGGTGTGGCTGAGGAAGCCAGGGTTGTTTAGCCTGGAGAAAAGGCATTTCAGGGAAGAACTTACTACCCTCTGCAGCTCCTTGAAAGGAGGCTGGGGTGAGAATCAGTCTATTCTCCTAAGCAGCAAGCAATAGGGCAAGAGGAAGTGGCCTCAAGATGCACTAATACCGGTTTAGATTGGGTATTAGGAAGAATTTCTTCACTGAAATGTTTGTCAAGCATTGAAACATGCTGCCCACGGAAGATGTATTTAAAAGGTTCATAGAAGGAACATGGTTCAGTGATGAACACAGCTCTTCTAGCTTAACATCTAGACTCTATCTTAAGGGTCTTTTCTAACCTTTATGATTCTATGATTCTTTCTGTGGTGCTATAAGGAGAAAGCATATTTCTGGAACTACTTCTTTCTGAATTAAAATAAAATTTCCTTCAAAACTAAAATGTGATACTGGAAAAAAACCTCTTAAGAGCGTCAAAGCAGTTTTACAGTCCTCTCTGACTGATGCCAATGTAAATTGAGACACGTGACTACCTGAGCATCTGATATTTCATCAGTTTCTCTTAGTACAGAGAAGGAGACCAAACTCAGCATGAATCTAGGAAATATACTGCCCTGTATCTACCAGAATCTTACCAGAAATACCTTGGCAGGCCAGGGACTATTTCCAATAGGCAGTATAGCTAAGATCCTGGGGAATTTGTTTAGCTGCACGTATGTAGGCTGTATACCTCCACATTGTCTCAATGCTAGAGAATCAACTGTGGCTGTTTCATTTACTAACATAGTCAGAGATTTTACAGCCTTTAGAAGAGGCTTAGATTCACAGCCTGTGAAGAAGGTCTTTGAGGAGTAACGACAGAGAAATTTCAGCATTATCAGCAAAGTATCTTTATCGTTTGCTGTACTCATTCCATATTTAACAAAATGTGGCCTTGCTTATTACTGAATGTAGATTCCACTTTGAAGCTGAAGAAGAAAAATACCTAACCCTTTGTAGTTTTCCATTAGAGCAAGCAAACTCCTGGTGAGATCCAAAATTTTGACAAGTCATGCATATCAAAATTAATAAAAAGCCTGAAATGTCTTACAATTCATTGATATTTCTAATGACCTCAAACAACAAGAAACAGGACAATTGTTCTCACTTTGTTTTTTACATTCTCAGAGGGTATAAAGGGGAAATGGGTATGAACTGGTGTGTCAGTCTCTCCTCGAGAATTTTCCCTACTAATGTGTACTTGCAGCGACTGAACATTAAAATTCTTTGTGTCCCTAGTCAACTCTATCCTCACACTTCCTTTTTTTATCACTATGATATTGTTAACCTTCTTGTCAAAGGAAAAATATCCATCTCTGTGGGATAATTGTACCTTAGTCCTTTCCTTCTTATCCCATTAAATAATTATATCTTTTGCAACTCATCCTTCTGTTTTCTGCAAAAATCAGATTCATTTTCTGATATGCAACAAGACAATATTTACACAGTTGAGAGAGAGATGGATTATTTATTTCAGAGCTGTGAAAGCCTGAATGTCTGGTGGTATTCCACAAATCAAGCACAGCAACTATCAAAAATTTTTACTATTTGTGCATTTTAGCAAACTAAGGAATTAGTGTTTGTTGGCTACAAGTTGCATAGTTCTCTTATTTATTAGTATTCTATCTTCTATTGGTTAATGATTCTCTCATTTCCCTAGCTGATTACTCTGATTACTCCACAAGATCAGGCTTTCTCTTTTTTTAAGTTGGTGTGTTTCAGCACAGTTACTGGGTTGAGTTTATTGGTTTCTTCCTTATCTTGGGAGCTCTGCCAGGTGGTCTATAAATTCTGCGTTCTTTGTGTCCAGTTTCAGTGGGCATCCTACTTCCCAAGCCTTGTTAACCTCCCCCTAGGTCTGCGATTGCTGAAGCATGTCCAGCTCTGTACCTTAACAAGGCAATTCTACCAACAAGTAATTTGTGTATCTAACTCATGGACATCACTTGGAGCTTGCTTGTTAGCTGCTCTCTGTTTCACTGATTAAATCTCCCTTCTTGTTGATTCTTGAGAGACTAATACAAAATCAAACATCAAAGAACATCCTTTCTTAAGGGAATATTCCACTTTTGCTACACTTCCTCTAGATGCCATTCCTTCAATCAAGCAAATTCCATTTCTGTTAAGTTTGTGGTACTAATCACAAATGCCCATCTGCAAAACATTCAGTCATAAGCTGGTTTTAGATTTTGGTTGGGGAATCATCTATCATCTCCCACAGATGATAATTCCCTGCAGAGGTAATCCACTAGAATTTTCGGATTTGTTAGGGGTTTGGTTTTGTTTGTTGGCTTACTTGCTCTTGTGGTTTCACCTGTTTCATTTAACTCTCATTTAACACCTTCATTTTGAGTGTAATATTTAAAATGTGTGATGGTTCCTGTTCATGTGGACCATTCCTTGTTCACTTATCTCTAGCCTGTCCATCCACACATCCACTTGCTGATTTGTGAGGATGCACTGTTTTCCTGCATTTGTACACAAGTAGATCCTAGCCTTTATCGGGGTGCAACAGAATAAAAACCAAAACTAGTCAAATATTAAAAAAAATAATAAGAAGAAAGAGTTTCTGGCCAAGGTAGTCTATGCATTTTGTGTTATATCACAGGTACTATTTTGCTTACTTAGATTAAAAGCGCAGTTTGAATAACAGCTGCAAACATTAAGGGAGTCCTTCAAAGCACATTAATTAGGCTAAAACATGGGTTTTCATCATCGCTCACTTGAGATGGTTTAAGATAATTCTTTCAAATTTGGCCATCATTACATAACTGGACTGAAATTACTACTCATTCCAACATAAGGAGTGCTTGTTCTACTGCTTTCATGCTGAGTCAAATCTTAATATAAAAGTCATAGAAATTAAATATCCAATTGGGTTTTTTTAATTGAACCACAGTTGCAGTAGATCTCCCCTTCTGCATCTACAGGCTCTCACATTTAGAACATTTACCATCCAATTACTATTTAGCAACAATACACTCTCACCACATATAACTACCAACGACTCTTACACATAGCTATAACGTTTTATCAAGTTCTACATACAAACATTACACTAACCTGCAAACAGCTGAAGACAAGACCTGCAACCATGACTCAAGCACAGCTAATAGTCACAAGAGCCATGCAGACTATGTAGTGACTAGACAGAAAGTAACCAGAGTGAATATGCATATAGAATATTGTAACAGGAGAAGAAATACTTGGGAAGAAGCAGGTGTTGCCACTGGTTCAGACCTCTATTTTAGGACAGAAGCACATTGCCCAACATTGTCCAAGACAGCATTTCTGCAAATACTGTAATTCTTCACCTTGCATATCCTTGCCCCAACCGCCAAATGCTTAAAAATCAATGTGCAATTAACCTATAATCAAACCACCAACCTTAAAAACCCAAAAAATGGTCATGTGTACCAAGAAACCTGACTGTGTAAATGTCTGCCTGAACAAAAGGAGATATAAGTTATTTTTGGGATGCCATCTCAGTCAAAGAAAACTGCACTTGCATTGTGATATGGTTAGATGGGAGCTAAGTCAGCACTGCTAAAAGCTCACACTTTTGTCATGTTTATACAATACTACAGGATCACAGAATCAACTAAGTTGTCATCATCAAGTCCAACCTATGCCCAAGCACCACCTTGTCAGGTGGACCCTGGCACCAAGTGCCACATCCAGTCTTTCCTTAAACACCTCCAGGGATGGTGACTCCACCACCTTTCTGGACAGCCCATTCCCATGCCTAAACACCCTTCCTTTGAAGACATTCTTCCTAATGTCCTATTTCTAGTTTCCAGAAAATAACTGTCTTTGCCCCTGTCCTCCACAGCTGCATTTAAGAGGAATATCTCTGTGACTTCTATTTTAACAACCATAAGCACTTGTTGCTATTGCTGTGAAAACACCTGGCTTAAGAAATACAGAAAGAGAAAACAGAGTACATGGAAGCTGGTATCTGGTTCTGATGTTCTGATATAGCTGCATTGCACAGCTAGCTGATAGAGTGTTTCCTACAGCAGTAGTGCTGGAGATTTAAGAGATGCACAGAATAAAGGCACTGGGTATTGTTAGCTAATGTTGCCTGCAAGTAGCCTGAGGTCAGGATACTCTTCCATCAACTCCCATGTTACCATTGGCTCTCCATCTAGTTTGTTTTAGAAAAACAAAGAAAAGAAACACAGATGTGAAAAGGTAGAAGTAGTAATCAGGATAGAGTTAAATTGCATGAACACATGATAGGACTATGTAATATTGTGAATAATTTTCTAAGTAGCACTAGAAATATTCTACAGATGTCATGGACTATCTGTAACAGAATACCATCACCCTTCTTCATCTTTTTTTTTCCCTTGCAGATTTCTCCTCTTCCTCCCCACTTCCCGCCCCTCCTTTTTTTACATTGTGGTGAACACATTTCACCCTTTAGAATGTTGTGATTTATGATTCTAAATGGTCGTCATATTGGCAAAGGTAAGAAAGGTCATATTACCACTCTAATTGGCAAGCTAAGCTTCATAAATAGGCCCTTATTTCGTCAGTGGTGTTATTTAAGTGTAAGGTCAGCCTTGAGAGAAGCTGGCTTGGGAAGTTCCCTGGTAGAAAAAAATGCATCTTTCTAACAAAAAAAAACCTTCTGTCATGAAATTCAACTTACGTGCTCTGAATGAATCTAGAATCTTCCACATACCACCAAGCTTCCTGAATTTCAAATAAATCACAGAAATCCTTTACTTCCTTGTTCAGCTTCTCTCTAAGTTGGTGTTTTTTCAGTAGCAAGGCACCAGTGGATACACCATTACAGCTTATTGCTTGTGACAAGCAAATATCAACTATGACAAGAAATAGCAACTATACTCTGGTTAGCAGTAAAAGGTCATTAACAACAGCTTCTGCAACTTATCTGCAGTTAGTCTAGATAGGCCATTCACAATGAGTCATCAAATTGTGGCTTTTCAAATCAGAAAATGAACAAAAGCCTTAGAAAAACATTTTCCGTTCTGATAAAGTTGTCTTCCTTAATAAAGATTTTTTTTAACTTTATCAATAGATTTTCATATATTCATATCAATATATTTTAAATGCAGGTGATATCCTTTTTTTCCCTCTTTGGGGAAACTCTTTACTATCTAACTTAGCAATTAGTGTGTTTTCTCTAGTGGAAGAATGATCTGACTGTTTAAACAATATTTGCAATATACGACAAGTATTGTAGCACATTCTTTTGGACTTTGCCATTTATTTAGGGCTAGCTGATTTAGTACCTCTTAACTTCTCTTAATTTTCACAATGACACAAGCATACCACACAGCATCGTTCATTTCCTGCATAAAGGAGGTGGGATGCAAAGTGTGTAAAGGAAAGAATTCTGAAACTCAGGCTGATTTGTGTGAGTAAAGCAAAGTGATTCTTCTCCAGGCCAGCTTTGATATACTAGGCTTTTACTACTTCACACATGAAACTGAAACAATAATGGGAAAATGTTCACATCACTGGTGAAGGATATAACCCCATGTAGTATCGAGTAAGACTGTTATATTCCCTTCTGTGAAACTTTTTCCAGTAAAATTGTCTTTGCAGTGCAGCTTAAAATCACTATTAAAAAAGCATTAGTCTTGAAAAAGAGTCATCATAGTTGCTCACTATTCCTTCTCTTATGAAGCAAAAATTTATATTAAGATACAACCATTATTGAAGCTTTTTTTCGTAAATGCTATTATAGTTATTTTTTACTATGTATGTGCAAAGTAACATTTTTCAATTTTTATAGAAATCAAAATATTAGAAAAAAGCTTTAAACTATGCAAGAAACACACCAACATAATTATTTTACAAAAAAGATATATCAACATCTTTATTAAGAGAAACACGAGAATAAAATACTATGGGTCTAATTAGATGCAAAATCAAAGATAGTAATAATAATCCGAATATTCTACATTTATATTACCAGGCACAATATGAGATGCAGTGTCACTTAATTGTGCAGGTGGAAATATTTTGGACCTGTACAAGATCCAAAATTTTAAATTTCATTTCATGGAAGAAATTTTTAAAAATTTACAGATATCTTGAGCAAAGCTACAATAAACACAGTAATAAATCTGGAATAAAACCGAATACCCAAAGCAAATATGGATAATCAGCATTCACAGTGAATGAAGGAAGAGGTGTTGATTGACAGAATTATTTTAAAGAGCTGTAACAGCAGAAAATTTACTAAAATTGATAGATTTAACAAGGCTTAATTGAAACTTTTGAAATAATATCAATGATTAGTGATCCAGTGAGAATACCTATCCTTTATAATCAAGAGTTGCTTGAAGAGTGATTGTTGAGGTATTACTCAGTATTAATGCACTCAGCTCTTTTATCCAGTTATTGCCTAAGACAGTCGCCTAGGATCCAGTATTGTACACAGAAAGTTCTTGATATTTCTGAAAGCTTTGAGCTAGATTTTTTTTGTTACATTGTGTCAAAAAAATTTAAAAACAAACATACAGAAAAATTTAAATTTTTCTTTTAAAAATCTACCATCCTAGCTGACACATGGGTGATTCAGCCATCAAAAGTGTTAGTCTCCCTCAACCACTTGTAACTTCACCTATACCAGATTACTAAAATAAACAATGATTTCCAATAGATCTGCAAGACTTTACCAGGAAAGCAAGGAGCAACTCACAACTCTTTGAGAAAAGGTTTAGTGTCTGCAAATTAAAAACGTTAATATTTTCCTATGCATTCTTAAAAAAAATCAGTCTTTATTAATTCTAGTATATCAAAGTAGTTCATAAAATAAAGGGAAAATGCAAAGATTTTAATGAAAGTTTGGCACACAATCATCATTAACTTTCCACAGACAAATCAGAAAATCTGAGCTTATAAATCCCTATTAGCATTTCATCCTGTAATGGTCAATATAAATACAGCAAAGAATCTTTTGTGAATGTTCTTCACAAAAAAGTTATCTTGTAAGTACAAATGCAAACATAATATATATAATCAGACTGAGGTCTTCCAGATTCTAAACTCTATTCTTCCTAGCTTTGGCCACATAGAAACTATAATGTCTATTGATTTTGATCTCTTGAAAAGCACAACAGAAATGCATATGCACTTGAGAAGACAGGCTGGTATCTTGGAGTTTAGTACTGACAGGTGGGAGTTAATTTTCTTTTAGTCAAAATTTTAACTAACTGTATCAATATTTCTATACATTCTTCATCAGCTTCCAAATTATACAAACTACTGACATTAAGTATCTTTAATATGTATCAGGTGTATAGGTCTTCTGAGAATTTTCCTTATACAGACAAGATGAGGCAGCGAAGTCAATGAATATCAGATGGAGTCTTGGGAAATGGGAGTCATTTGGCCTTGAGCATTCCAGTGAATCATCTGTGACATTAGCACTAGTATATATTCTGAGCTTGGTGATCCTTGTATTCCCATTTGTACGTGGCACTGCTGATGTAGTTCAAAAGCATGTTTACCTTCCAGCGCTGTCAATTAATTCCTCATCTTGTGTTAAAAAGGTGTTCCAATTTGCTAGTCGATATTCTATTTTTTGTACAAGTAATTTTAAAAGATTTTATTGAAGTTGAAATTCTTCTGTATTACTTTGTTATTGAAGAGAATTCAAATTGTTGCGATTGTGTGAAGGGAAGTTTTTTTTCTGGCACAAGGTATTAGAGAACATGGTTGGGTGCTGAAACAGCTGAAGTACCCAAGACTGACAGAGATGTTTGCTGTGGACTAAAAACAGCTCAGGCGTGTGCTGACTACTCTGCTCACTGAGGAACTAGCACTTGCTTATTTGGACAAAAGCCCAGTAGAAGGAACAAACTTGATGTTACTACTGCATCTTTCACCTTATGTTGCTGATGTCTCCACTGTTACTGCTGCCGACCGCAGCTGACACTCCTCCCCACGGATGTGATGTGCCAGAAGAGGGAACTGGAAAAGGGTGGTTACAGACTGGCCATCAGCCCCTATTTACAGCTGATCCCTGCCTGTGGAGATTGAGAGTTGATTGACAGCAGGTGTGCAATGACTGACAATCAACAGCTCTGTGTGCTTCATACCGAGACACTACCAAAAGCAGATCGAGCAGATCTCAATTCCCCCACAGGCTTTTGTAATTCCAGTGCATATCCCGATCTTGAAGTGCTTTAGAGGCACCCTGAGGTGTCACCGATTTGCCATCTGCACTTCAGAACATCACTGTAATTTTCAGAAAACCTCTTTCCAAATGTTACCAAAGCACATCAAGCATTTAGGTGAAAAATATCTGCTAAAATTAGAATATACATTCCCTTAAAGTAATGTCTGATACACAATTTTAGCTCTTCCAGCACCAAAACCACTATATACTGCTAAGTTATAGACAGAAGGAATGGTCTGGTGATGTTGTCATGACATTAAAGACGTAATATAAATTTAAGATTTCTATATTGAGAAAATAAACCAAAATACTCATTGAGGCATACATTAATACCTAATGTTTTCTTTCTGAATCTTTTGAAGTGTATTTATGTTACTAATTGTTTGGGTTTTTTTAAATTGAGATGATAATTGTACTGTCTATGGATGTCTGTGCTTATTAGATAGCTGCACTGTTATTAAGTGTCATTTGGGAAAACGTGCATTATGTGTATGAAGACAGGAGACATAGAACTTTTAGCTAATGTCCTCTTACTGAATTCAGTATCTTCAAAATAACTGCACGCCAATTTTATTTTTCATCTCATCCATGCCTGCAACTCTGTTTTAATTTTTGGAATGTGTAGCTAATGCACCTGGCTGTATTTGGCTGTGTGGCCACAACACTGCCATGGGAACTGAGAAGAGGCAATATTCACTTCTGGATTTCAATATGAACCATATCCAGTTAGTACAGCATGGTATTAGAGATCAGAAAACCTACTTGCTGCACTTTATAAAATGCATAACATCACTAACAAATTCACTATTTATTACTGAAGATATTAATTCCCATTTAGACACTAAAAAGCAGTGCATGAACAGAAGAGAAATCCCTACAACAACCACCAGTGTGGCTAGGAGGAAATAGGGAAATATATGCTTGCGTATTCATTTAGGATTATTGCACGGTCACCAATCCCATCAAAAGGCTTTTCACTCACTAATATTCTAAGGCAAGATTGAAGAGTTTTCCTTGACTGTATCAAATTTGATATTATTTCTGCAGAATTGCATCAACATCAAATACCCCCAGAAATATATTGGGGGGGGGGGAAATTAAATCAATCATGAATAAGTTCAATCTCACAAGTATTTTCTAACAATACACTGGATTTTTAACATTGTTGCATATGCACTGATTTCTTTTTGAAATATTTTTAACATTTATGCTGTAGAAAGAAGCAGTAGAAAAGCATGATGCAGAGTTCATGTAATATAATGTTGGTTTGATTTTAAGTGATGTAGACTGATCTAATATGAAGCAGCTTGTTAAAGTGCAACATGTTACATATAATTATATATATCCCATTGGTATGATATGGTATGATATATAATATATCCATTCATATGCTATACATACATGTACTGTGATTATATATTGTTTTACAATGCATCTCTGAACTTTGCTGATCTACATCCTCATAGAAAAAATAGGATTACTGCCTATTCTATTGATCCATGCTAAATAAAACATTAGCAATGTCTTAAGGAAACCAACCAACCAAAGCACCATCTCAAGAGCAATATCAGGACCTTTTGAAAGACTATTCCTACCTCAACTATCTTCAATTTGATAGAAAGAAATCTGCCTTCACCTCTGATTAATCTTGATGCAAGTCTTCACTGTCCACTGTTTTACCTGCAAAAACTCTATTTGCCTTTTCCTCTTTCTGCTTCCCTTTACCTGATGTCTTCCAATACACCATCACCCAGAAAATGCATCTCTACCAGATTATTTATTACAATTGGGTTTTTAGAAACTTCCAACAACTTACATTATATTAAACATACCAAATTACTGACGTGTTTCCCTTTCCATCTAAACATGGTGCAAAGAACTATTTCAATTTCATGCCAGGAGAAATACACATTCACATTTATTTCACACCAAAACAGAAATTATTACAAATTAATTGAAAGGCTGATATAGATATCAAGCAACTATTCCAATATGTTTGGAGGTAAAAAAAAAAGACAACACTACAGTCGGAAGCAACAACAACAGTTGTCATTTTACTATGGTAGACCATTTGCTTAAAATTCTGCCTTGAAAAGAGGTTACAATTAATTGCACAAGCTTTATTCTTTACCTTATATTTAAAAAAAAATATAAACAAAAAATCCCAGCTTATCACAGCACATGCTGCATTGGAATTTTAGTCATATTCTAAATCTGTCCTTAATATGATTCTCCTTTCAGCAGGAAATAGTCCTAAGCAAAGAATGACCATGAGTAGTTTTGCCTATAGTGACAAACTGGGCAAAAATATTCATAAAGTTGAGAACACATGCAGGAAGTAAAATGAATGAGTGAAAATTAACTGAGCAACATTATTTACAGTGATGGACATTACAAGTTCTTAGAAACATAACTTGGGACAAACTTACAGCATTAAGTATCATTTCCATGGTAGAAAATTAAGGAAAATAAGAGTGATTGTGAACAGTTGTACCAGTGACAGCCTGAAGTTTAAGAAGCAGAGATCAAGTCTATTTGAAAGACTCTTTTTAAAGAGAGGAAGAAACATGGTGTAGTTTCTGTTTTGTTTGTCACATAATTTTTGTTGTACTTAAAAGCCTTAGAAGCATGGACTGCTACACAACTGTACAACTGAAGCAACAGGATCAGAAGGGAGAGATTTAATGCACAGAGGTAAACAGACAGACAGATACAGAAATACTTAACTCAAAAATAACTTAATTCCTGACACACACCAGCTCTCAGAAGCAATTCAAGTTTTATATAACATTATTCTTTATTTTTACCCCTTTTTTGAAATAAATTGACTGACTAATGAACTGCTGTGTCATGAATTGCAGCACATTTCAGTGACAATAGACAAAATGTTCTAATTAATCTGAAAACAATACAGTGGAATACTCACAGCTGTTCAAAATGCACACAGAATTTGTGCCAGCTCCCTTAAAAAGGGCATCAGGAAGACTCCACTTGATCTCAAGGCATTTTTATCCTTTCTATACTTTTCTATAAATTTATGGACAATTCATTGCGATCAGTTTCCACATTTTCCCAGTTTTTAATTAAGCACTTCTAAAGACTTCACCGTAGAAATATCTTCCATTATCGTGTGGTATTTGGACATTTGTCTGATATATTTGTTTACAAGTATTGATCTGGTGGTTATTTTATAGGAGATACCTGTATTTTACTGAATCAAGCCACAGAGATCTGTGCTACAGAATATCAGCATGCAGTTAGTAGCATACTATTAGATATAAAGTTGGACTGTTAAGGAAAAATTATTTTCATATCTCCTCTTTATATGCTCTTTGTTATGTCACTAGAGATACACCACTAGGAACACAGATTTGATGAAACAACAAGTATTAGAAGCATCTGAAAAGAACTAGTTTATTCCACACTAATCACTGAAATTATTTAGTACAACTCTTAAAACAGTTTTTAAGAAACATGATATAATCACTTTTTATATTTATATTTGGGAGTAGTGTGGGAAAAGAAAGAAAATCTAATTCACACTATACCTGACAGCTCATATTGTAAAAATGAGATTACTTCCCATCTCATTTGTAACATCAGTAGAAGACCTCATTTGCAAGAAGTATTGCTCAATTGTCTTGATTCTGAGCAGCAACTCAATACACAAATGATCTTAAAAATATCTTTAAACTCATTGTGTAAGTTTACTTACAAGGAATAGATCTTGAAAAAAAATTCAAATATTTTTTTTTTGGGTGTTTGTAACAGTATTGTGCTATTTAAGTATAACAGATAACTATACTCAGTCTATGGAAGAAAACAGTTTCCCATTCCTGTGTGTAAATTTTTGTGGTTGGAAAGGTTTATCAGAACACTTTTCTGAATTAAGTCTTTGCGAGAAGCTGTTAAAAGAGCAAAAGTTAAAGAATCAATTGGTAAGGCCTTTGTCACTCATAGAAATGAGGGACTAGTAACCAGCTGGGGAAAGAATCACTCATACACAGACACATGCACAAAGGCATATATACACTTATGCCCAGACACACCAGCACAACACTATTTAGATTCACAGAAGATGAGGCAGAACTCTGTTGACTAATGAATTGTCTAAAAAAAAAAAAAAA
>VXBU01017658.1:0-20754 GCA_013400315.1 Bombycilla garrulus | reverse complement strand
AAAAAAAAAAAAGAAAAAAGGTATTTCTGTTAAAATATGGAGAAACTCCTTCCATTAATAACATGAATTTCAGGAAAAATAGCAAAGCAATAGACCTATTAACTAGTGGCTCTACCATAATTTGGAGTCTAAAATGCCAAATGACTGATATGCTTAAATGCTTTGCGCAGGGGTGGAACTTCCCCTCCATCCTCCACCATGGTTTTGGTTACTGTTAGCAAGTTACTATTCAGGTATTCCTAATGGAAGAAGGCAAAAGCTCTTTGCTCCAAGACAGAGACCACCTCATCTTTGACTAACTCAGCAGCAGGAACTTGTGAATAATTTCCAGAGAGGAGAGGACTTTTTCAATTTATCATAGCAGTAAATTCCCAGTAGCTAAGAAAGGCTCAAATGAGAATGCTTTACACTCACTCACTCACATTAAAGGCAACAGGGTTCTCTCTACATCCCTCAGTATGTTATATCAAAATTCTCACCTAACGCTGCATGATGTCAGCTACATTGATTTTCATGTGTTCACACCTCAGGAGGGGGTAAATAATAAACTATATGGGAAAATCATCTAAACACACAGGAAACTAAAACACAGCAGTACTGTGTGTTACACACATGCAACAAGTGCTTTGCTTCTCCCTTCCTTACATGACACACTGAGCATCCAGAGGCAAAACCAGAAGGAAGCCACCTACTAGAAAAACAGATAAAGAGTTCCAAGCATTATTACAAGAAAGAAAACACCAAAGTTTTCATAACAAAGACACAACAACAGGGTAGCAGTGTAAGAAAAAAAAGAAAGTGCTTATATATTTATTTATGTTCATACTCAACTTAAAAGTCACGGAAAAATTCAGAACAGAAATTACACTGCATAAATAACACCTTCCTTGAAGTGCTGTGATTGCATGTAAAGGCTTTACACAAACATTGGGACATATTGGAAATGAGTACTGAAGACATACTACTACTGGAACAATGATAATGTTGTTATCCTCTCTGGAATTTGTTCTTTAGGTGTTTCTCATTCCCATTGCTGCTAAACTAATCAAACATAAGGAACATTTTGGTAACAGAAAGTGACAGTAGAAAGCTTTCCATCAAATCTTATAAATGTGCCCACAAGTTGCTGTTCTATAGAAAAAAATAGATATTTCATTATCATGCATTAACAAGCTTCTTGACCTTTTATATGAGGAGAGAACATAAAAGTGAGGCACAAAACTAAACATGACTTAGATCTGTAAGACAAAAAAGTCATAACCAACAAAAAATTGACAAAAGGATATTTGTCCTTAAGATAGCGAATTCTGCTTAAGAATTTAAGCAGATTTTTAAGAGTTTATTCTCTTGCTCTTTCAAAAAATGCTGCATGATATCTTTGAATCTAAAGACATCTAGTCTTATTTTATACCTAAACAAGAAAGATCTATCCCCAAGACCCTAAAATATCCTAGATAACTTCTCTCTAAAGACTCAAAAATAAAAATATGGATATTAGCATTTTCAAACAAAGATTCAGCTGCATAAGCCTCAGAAACATTCATCAGCAATCCAAATTCCCAGAAAATATTTTGATTTGGAGGAGATCCTAATTGATTAACAATTTCACTGGAAGAGTTCTTGAGGACTAACTGTACTTTATGTCTGTAAGCACAAACAATATTTAGGCAGCAATAAAAGCTGTAAGAAATCAGTACTGAAGGTGTAGCTCACTAGCACTCAGTATCTAATAAATGTTTCTTTTCTCAGTATATTAAGAAACAGCAATTCATCCCTTCCCCACGAAGGTGAAGGAAGTTTTATAATGGAGAGGAGACAGCAGTAACTGATATGATTGTTTAGAGCAAGAAGTAGCTAGAACTTCCAAGACAGAAATCTAGTTCATTCTCTCCCCTGCAGAAGATTTCCTTGCACCATGTGGAAGGAACACTTCTGCATAGTCTCCCTTTTGCTATTTCCATTTTTGGCCCACACCGCTATTTAGCACTTTATTTTAACCATTGGAAAGAAGTACAGTAGAGTTACTCTAGCATGAGAATGTATCACAGCAGCAGAAATTGCCATCTCATGTAGCACACACAGGCTACCTATGAAAGGGCAAAGCTTCTCACTTCATCACTGAGGATGGCTGGACAGTCAAGGCAACAGCCTAGAAAGTGAAAGGATGAAGGATATACATTTAAAGCTCCAGTCTGGGATTAAAGGCTGGAGTAATCTGCTAAAATATGTACCTCAGAAAAGTGTAGTGGAGGGGAGGAATGTTAGAAAAGATTTTTCATTGTCATTATCCATCCCTCCCCTCCCGCCCTCCATGAAATCCTATGAGGCTTAAAAGTGCTAATGACACTTCATCACACCTAAACAACTTAAAGCAGCAACAATCACCTCACTTCAACCTTTACTTCCTGTAAATAACTTACCCCAGCCTCTCACAAATCAATCCTGCAATTTCTTACTTTGGGAACTTGACATGTTTTATTTTAGTGACTTAGCCTTTTAAAGTTGAATCAGCTCTAGAGGAGCCTGTTTCTGGAACATTATTTGTAATAAATGTAAAGTAAAGATAGCATGGAAAGAGGAGGAAATACACACATTTAATAGCAGTTTTTCCATGCTAGTTACACAACAACACACTCTTAGTCATGCAGGGTAAAAATAAGGAGACACAAGATGAGATATGAAAAGGATGTTATTCTCTTCTCAAAAATTAATGCATATACGCTACTTGCTAAAAGTCCAAATTAGTTGTCATACTAGATTTGTGTAAAGCTTTAGGAAAGAATGGTGTGAGGGCTCTTTATAGAAAATTACACCAAGTGGAGGATATTTCACTAATTAACACCCCTTCCCAAAGAAATGCTTATGTCTTTTAGAGATAAGCTTCTTTTAAGTAGAGAAAAGACCCCAAATATTTGCAGAGCCCTGACTTCAACATCTGTTGGTATTCCCTACACACAAGTGTGCTTCTGTGTGCATGTTTATCAGAAGAGGTCATCAGGGGCTTGCTTGGTTTATTCATCATTTTAAGGCACTCCTATTTGCAAAGCTTCTGTTAATGTCAGTGAAATCTAACCCAGACAGAAGTTTCAGAGGTCACATATTTGGCATGCTACATTTAGAAACCCAAGTACAAAGTTGACGAGGACGCTTCAAACACAGGGGATTACAGCGGAAATAGGTTCCTTATACCAAACTGGCTATTGAGCAGATTCAGGGAAGAACACACCGAGACTGCATGATGCTATTAAAGCTCTTATTCTTGCTTTATTTTATCCACTGACTAAATCAATTCTGCCATTTGGCAAAGCCCAGCACATAAATAACACTTTCTTTTTAATACAACAGAAAGGAAACAGACATGAGGCACAAAATCATGTACTACATTGACCTATAAAAAGCAGATACTTACAGTTCGTAGGAACTGTATTTCATCTTCCCCTCCTTCACCCCCTTCAGCCATGGCTCTTGAGGAGTCAGCTCTGCTGAGGCTGATCGCCTCCACCGTCAGCTCACTGCGCTCTGTACTGCTCCTCTCCTATCAGTATTAGCATATAGCTAATCCACAGCCATATAGGGAGCTCAGCTAACTCCACTGCACTGCAGACTGTCAGTCAACCCCCTCACTGCCAGAGCCAACTGCGCTGCTTTCCCAGCTCATAGCAAGCAATTCTCTCCCTTTTCTCTCTACCCTGGAGGCAAAACCCCCTACTGTTAAGGTATTGCAGGAAGCATTATATGCATCACTAGGTGTTGATTTTTTTTCCCCCTCCGGATATTGTCTGGGCAGAACAACAAAAATGGTGAAGTGTTAATAAAAGCAGAGCTTGAGCTTCCATTTTCACTGATCAGGATAGCCAATTTTGCACTGAAATGTAACAAATTCAGCAATTCTGAACCTACTGATTATGCAGCAGAAGGATGTAATCCTGATGATCACAGGACAAGCTGATTTTGACAGCAGGTATTTTCAGCTTGCTTACAATAATTTCCATTTCTTGCTTCTCTGCATAAGCAGCTGCAAATCTGATTTCCAAGATGACTTCGTGATCTGAACCAACTATGTGTAGCTATTTGTCCTATCCCTTTATGTGGTATTTATATCTATATCCTAAGGACTTCAAGGGCTTTTACCTGTACCTTTCTAGAACTACACCTGAATATTTATAGAAGACGGTACATATTTACTTCAGAATCCATAAAACACTGCTATGTTAAAATAAAACTTAAAATAACTTTAAATTCTAGTTCATTAATGAAGAAATTTGTAATTAATGAAAATTGCTATTTATTACTTCAATATGAGCAAATAATGAAGGGAATAAACGGATCAACACTAGGACAAAATTTAATTAAATGAAAGGAGGAAAACAAAAAGGACACAAGAAAATAAAAGGAAGCACCAAGGAGGCTCTAGCCAGCTAATTCACTGCGTGATCTTGAATCTTGTGATAAGATTGCAGCCACAGCTTACCCCTACATGCAGCCCCTGAAAACAATTACCCAAACTTTGTGCAGTCCCTATTTAACTTGAAACATTCCCTCACAGACTACCATACGCATACAGTCTTTTTCTCTATAAGAATATATTTATGGTTCACAAAGTAAAACATAGGTACAAAAAGGGAACAATATCTTTCTTGGGGTCCCAAGGATGAGTGTAGTACACTGAAAACTGAAACTACATACTCTGTTCCCACAAGCTAATAATTTATGGACACCTGTAACCCAATGCATACTGCCCTTCTGCCCCCCAAATTTATAGTATTCTGATTTTGCACTAATTGAAACAAGCATAGCTACAAGCCAGAAAATGAGATACCTAAGATTTTCTCTCCATGACAGGCAGAACTCTTTGAAAAATGTTTTATTTCACTCTGTCTTATTACCCTGAGAAAGTCCATCCAAAAAATATTGCAATTCACATTACTCAGCAACAGGCAATTTCAGGTCAAAAGCAACTCAGAAGCCTTTACTTGATACAGTCATACAGGCTCTCCCTGCCAGTCCATCCCTTTTCCCCAACCCACAGTTTTTGTTGGTTGCTGTGAGGAAGAAAAAGAGTTTTGTGTAAGGCAAAGGCAATGTGGCAGAAAAATGTTTCTCTGAAGTGCCAGAAAACTGATATGGCTGGCATTTCAACATCCATTTTTGTGTTTGGGGCTTTTTTGTGGTGTTTATTTTAACTCCAGCCATCTTTGGATCAATGCTTGATCTCATTCCTCATCAATAAAAAAGAACATACTATAACAGACCTCCCTTATGGAAGCCTGTTATTCCAGCAAAAAAAAAAAAGAAATAATAATATCTGAGAAGTGGGGAAAATTTGCCCAAAACCAAAGTGTGTGATTTTACTGAAAAGAGTAGGCAGTGAGGCCTACTATGACAAATGTTTATTCATACTTTTATATTCTTTTCTAATTTACATTCTAGTGGAATGTTTCCTTGACCAGAGTAGGTGACGACAGAGGTGCTGAGTGATTTTTAAGGACCCTTCCAACCCAAACCATTGTATGATTCCATTATATGCACAAAAGATTTGATTCAGATATTGCATGGCAAAACCTACACATGTAAGGACAGCTTTTCTGTAAGATCTTAAATGAAACAATCTTTCAAGCATACTACTTTACTACAAAAGATTATAAAGAAGAAATAACTAAAAATCTGAGAAAATATGCACAAGTGCTGAATTTCCTTCACAAATAGAAATCAATGTCATTTAGTATATGTGCTGGCCAAATTTTATTTCAGTTATGCAATAAGATTTCCAGATAGTAAGTTTTGAACATGCAAACCTGAGATTAATCCACCTGAATCAAATTAAAAAGGGGAAAATAAATAACCTTTCAAGTGTTTTCCTCATATGTTTGAATATTCCACTAAAATGCTGCACATGAAATGGAGAAAATTTAGAATAAAATAATAGATTTCTATCACTTAATAACAATAGCTATAGATATTTACGTCTGCAACTCCTAATAAGGCAGATAGAGAGGTTACCATTTTTTTTCCTTTAAGCAGACATCAAAATGCTAGGATATTTCTTTTAATTTCTTTAAATAACACACAAAGCATATGAAAAAAAGGAATATTGGGAATACCTTGAGCATTAGAACAAAGATTAGGTAAAATTCTAATTCATGTCAAACCAGTAGGTTTGGGTTTTTGTTTGTAAGGTCCTCTATTGTTTGATACTCGTGTTTATAAAGTACCCCGTACATTGTTTTGGGAAACAATACCCTGCCATAATAAGCAAAATATTTTTGTTATATTTCCTCTTTTTAAAATTGTCAACTGTAATGCAACACCATTTCATTTGCAACATAATTGCAACACTTCTGCTCCCTAGATTTTTTTTTTTCTGCTGTGTATTTAAGGAGAAAAGTATTCACCTACTACAGCATAATGAGATCCACACCTCCTCAAGACATATTTTCTATCTAGGACTTCCCCATGGCTACAAGACTGTGTGAGACATATCACACACAGGATATATATGTATGTATATCTCTATGTAGAGATGAATATACAAATATATACACACAGTCACTCTGCTCTATTGGATGTGATTATAAAGTGCAGCATTCCACCGTGAAAGCCACATAGGTCCAATAATCTGAATTGTGACCACTTGTGTGTTTTATGATACTCTGTTCATCCCAATCAATCCTCAACCTGCAATTTAGCACTTTTGCTCCTAAAGAGTTCATGGTACTTTAAAGCTATCAGAAGGACTTGTCCACAAAACAGATTTAAGGGAAAGTTCCTTTCAGTTTTCCTTACAAACATGCAGCCTGGTTATCCTTCAACATAAGTTCTCCCCTCTCACCAAGGGATTCAGGCTGACTGTATCTCCATCTGTCCTTGATTGTAGGATAGAATTTTTATAGTAGCAGTAGCCGGACAATAAAATAGTAAAATGGATATTACAGAACAAAATAAACAATCATCACTCTGTAAAATATGAATATTTGAACAATCCGTAAAAAAACTTTTGTTGTGTGTATTTTACCTTTATGAAGAGTGACTTAACATGCCCACTCGAAGATGAAACAAATACCAAGTAGAAGATATTTACAAAACCTGCAATGGTATTACATGAACACTGACATTTTAAAAAGTACAGGTAATACCAGTTACCAAAGAGTCAGTTGGGTGAGGAATCAAAACTATATTCTCCACTGATAATTACAAGCCTTAGTGCTAAAAGTTAGGTGCTGCTTAAAAGACTTTCATATCTCTGCATTCTTTATGTGCCTCCTAAGTACAAAAAAGCAATGCACAAATACAAGTTCTAAAATGTCATTAAAAGAAAAAAATGTTTTCTTTACAAAAACTTCACAAAAGTATTCAAATTCATTATGTTGATAATCTTCAGCAGTCAGCTCCTTGTTCAGTTGATGAATGTTAGGCACTTAAACAGGTTAAGATTTAATTCACCAAAGAGAAAACTTCTTCTGTGAATATCCAATGAAAAAGTTATCTCTTTGCTTCTGGGGTTTCTTTATGGCTTCATTTTGTCTTGTCTTAGATTTTTCTGAGTTTTTTTAGGTTTTTTTAGGGGTTTTTTGTTTGGGTTTTTTTTGGGTTTTCTTTTTAATTTAGTCTTAGTCTTTCTTTAGTTTTAATCTAGACGAATTGCATTAAATTTTCATGTGGAAAATGTAGGAGCTTGGTCAAAGATTTCCTCGATTTTTAAAAACAATGCCTTTGATGCCATTTCTATATGAAGGCCTAAAGTGTATTATATAATGTCTCAGAACTCATACTATCGTATCAATATTGCTTGCAAGGCCTAATTCAGTGGCTTTTAAAGCAAATTCAGCACTAATTAAAGTCAAATGAGCAAAAAACCAGCACTTCACAAACCTCATTCACCAATGATGAAACCTTTATGTTAGATTGCCATCTGGTGGTGAAGTTTAAAAAATAGTCTGTGACACGGTAAGCATAATAGTTATTATTTTAGCCTAAGATACTAGGAGTCTTATTTCCAAATTTACTATAGATTATACAATACATTTTTCCACAGTGGACCAACCTCACTGCTCAAACAAGGTCATCGTAGAGAATATGGCACAGGATTGCATCCAGACAGTTCTTTAATATCTCCTGAGAGACCCCACACCCTCTCTGGCAACCTGTTCCAGTGCTCAGTCACCTACACAGTAAAGATATTCTTCCTCATATTCAGGTAGGACTTCCTGCACCTCAGGTTTTGCCCATTGCCTCTTTTCCTACTCTTTGACACCACCAAGAATATCTTGGATCCATCTTCTGACACCCTCCTTTCAGATACTGACATTGACGAGGTCCCCTCTCAGTTGTCTCTTCTTGAGGCTGAACAGGGCAACTCCCTCAGCCTCTCCTTGTAAGAGAGATGCTCCAGTCCCCTCATCATCTTCAGAGTCCTTCACTGGCCCTGCTCCAGGAGCTCCCTGTCTCTCTTGTCCTGAGGAGNTCACACAGTTCCTCTCTGCCCGTCTCTCCAGCCTGCTGAGGTCCTTCTGCAGGGCTGCACAGGCCTCTGGGCGATCAGCCACCCCTCCCAGCTTTGTGCCATCAGTGAACTCGCTCAGGGGGAATCTGCCCTTTAGCCAAGAAATTGATGAATTAAGGTAAAGAATTATGGACCCAATAGTCAACCTTGGGGAACGCCACTAGTGACAAGTTCAGAAAAAGACCCTGTGCCACTGATTATAACCCTCTGGGATATCCTGTTCAGCCAGTTCTCAATCCACCTCTCTGTCCACTTATCCAGTCCACACTTCCTGAGTTTACCTATGAGGATACTGTGAGGGACAGTATCAAAAGCCTTGCTGAAGTTGAGGTAGACAACATCCACTGCTCTTTCCTCATCCATCCAGACAGTTGTTTCATCACAGAAGACAGTCAGGCTGGTCAAGCATGAACCTTTAGTGAATCCCCTTTGAATACTTCTGATCACTTATTTGCCACCCTTGTGGACAGAGATGACCTCCAGAATGAAGTGCTCCATCATTTTCCAGGGACTGATGTGAGGCTGGCTGTCCAATAATTCCCTGGGTCCTCTTTCTTGCCCTTCTGCAGACTGAGGCGAATCTGCTTTCTTACAATCCTCAGGAACCTCTACTAATCAATACAACCTTTCAAAGTTGATCATGAGCAGCCTAGCTATTGCATCTAACAGCTCTCTCAGCACTTGTGGATACATCTCATCAGGACTTGTGGATATCAATTTTGTCTAGGTGTTATCTAACCCAATCTTTCTTGACCAAGGGAGTCTTCCTTCCTGCATTCCTTTACTCTGCTCTCCTTGGTCAGAGATTCCTGAGGGTTATTGTTGCTAAACACTGATACAAAGAAGGCATTCATTCAGTAACTCTGACTGCTCTGTGTTCTGCTACCAGCATCCTCCACCTTATCCTTAGTTTTCCTTTTGTTACTGAAACGTTTCTTCTTGTTGTCCTCCACATTTGAGACCAGATTTAATTCCAGATGGGCCCTTGCCTTTCTTTAGTCATTTTTGCTTACTCTGAAAACCTGTCTGTATTCATTACAAGCGCCCTGACCCTGGTTCCCTCTCCTATGTATTTCTTGCTTACACTTGGGTAATGTCAGGACTTCTTTCTTTATTTATCCACACAGGTCTTTTTCCCCCTTTGCCCAATTTCTTGCCCACTGGGTTGCATCATTCTAAGCCTGGAAGTGATCCTCAAATGTCAACCAGCTCTCTTGGACCCCTCTTCCCTGCAGAGCTTGTTCTCACGGGATTCTCCCAGCAAGAGACCTGAAGAGGCATTAAAGTCATCTTTCCTAAAATCTGTGGTTGCAACCTTACTTGTTGCCCTTCATCCTCACCCAACACTGAACTCCAGAGTCTCATGGCCAATTCAGCCAAAACTGTCCCCCACCTTCCCATCTCCAAAGAGGCCCTCTCTGGCTGCTAGCATAAGGTCAAGCAGCACACCACTCCTTGGGGGACCCTTAGCTACCTGTGAGAGGAATTTGCCATCAGGGCTTTTCACGAACCTCCTGGACTGTGATTCACTGTGTTGCTTCTCCAGCAGATACAAGAATAGTTAAAGCCTCCCAAAAGAATCAGTGGCTCTGAGACTTTGAGACTGCTTCTGTCTGCCTGTAGAAGGCATCATCCACTTCCTCATTCTGTGTGAGGTTAAGCATTCTGGTTAAGCAGAGTAAGAATTTAACTAATTAGAGTAATCAGAAAGGCTAGCTTTGTGTCTTTTAACAGTTGTAAGATATAGGAAGATTATCTCTGGGAAACCAAAACCATTCCTGGTCTCAAAATTACACCAAAACCAAATTTTATGTTTCTGCTTCATACTATTATATATGATATGGACAAACCTGTATTTTTAAGCTTGCTTTATTCTTGAAGTGTCTGTCACATATTCCCAAATCTTATCCGTCTCTCCTAGATGAAACATGACAGTTTCAGCATAATTTTCTATGAGCATATGAGCAGAGATTGTTTTGAGGACCAATTAGGAAATTTTAATGAGTGATTTTCAAGGTTTTGAACTAGGTTCACTGAAACGAAATTATAATTTTACAGAAGTGCCTATGGCAACACATTATGAAGAACCCGGAGTTTGTGCAAAGAAAATTTCAGCCCATCTGCCAACAGAGAACTGCATTAATTCAGTTTGAATTCGATAAAAGCATGACCAGCCATTCCCAAAGAACTGAGACTGAAAAAAATCTATACTAGCAATGCCAAGTAGCTGCCTCCCCTAATGCAATGCAGAGCACTGACATAAGCCAAGTGATAAATTCTCAAACTATGACAGAATTAAGAGTTACCATGTAGCTAGTGTTTCTCTTGCATGTACTATGTAATTCAAGAATTACCACCAGAAAATGCCAAGATCATTTCAGCTAATTATAGAGCTGCAACTATAAAAATAGTCTTAATTTCTGTAAAAATTTCAAGGCTTTCTAAATGCTAACTTCCCTCAAGACTATTGTAATTGCTGTCAATAAAATTATTATAGCTTTTCTAATCCAAACAGCTGAATATGAACAGATTGCCTATATACAGTGTTTTGAATTCAGCTATGTTGTTCAGTTGTGATAGGTAAAATAAGTCTCCCAACACTGTTTTTGGACTGCCTCTGAGAAAATTGTTCAAGCACTTTTTATTAGATTTACTTTGGCTTATGGTATGGTTTACTTTTTTTTTCTCAGAACTTTTACACATAAATATTCAATTACTTTATATAAAATTTTTATATAAAAATAATCCACATTTTTAAACTCCATGGACTATTTAAATAATCATTTCTCTTCTAAAGAGAATTACAAGCATGTCAATACACACTCTGCCATAGAGAAAATTACTTATGGTCATTTATTGAAAATATAAAACTTCTTTAATAATTTCATATTTTCTACTGACATGACTCTACATAAAGCCAGTTCAGCTTGAGATCTTATAGTACCACAGAAAGAAATAGTCTAAGAAAAGTGTAGTTTCTAATGCAAGTAATTTCTAGTGTATCACAAATTAATCCCAGTCAAATACAGGTCCAGAAAAAGTGCTCAGAAGAAAGGACAGTTGAGACTGGGACAGGAATCAGAGAAACTTGCAGTGTAAATTGATAGCATCCTACTTCCCAACAGTAATACTTACCCTGGAGGAGACCCACAGTGGAGCAGGGGGATGCTGGGAGGAGGCTGTGACCCTCTGGGAGGCCTGGAGGGCTGGAGCAGGTTCCTGGCAGGGACCTGCTGACCCATGGAGAGAGGAGTCCACACTGGAGCAGCTTCCCTGGTAGGACTTGTGACCCCGTGAGGGACCCGGGCTGGAGCAGACTGTGCCTGAAGGACTGCACCCCGTGGGAAAATGACCCACAGTGAAACAATCTGTGGAGAACTGTTTCCCATGGGAGCAATGCTGGAGAAGTTCATGGAGGACTGTCCCCTGTGGGAGGGACCCCAAGTTGCAGCAGGGGAAGGACTCCTCTCCCTGGGCAGTGGCAGAAACAATGGGTGATGAATTGACCATAACCTCCATTCCCTCTCTCCCTGCATCTCTGGGGGAGGAGGTAGAGCTGGGAAGGAGGGAGGGGTGGGTGGAAGGTGTTTTTAAGGTCTATTTTTACTTATTGTCCTGCTCTGATTTTGTTAGTTATAAATTCAATTAATATCTCTAATTGTAGCCTGTTTTGTCCATGACAGTATTTGATGAATGATCTGTCCCTGTCTGTATCTCACCTTAGGAAACTTTTGTTATATTTTCTCACCCCTGAGGAAGGGGGGGTTGTAGAGAGGCTTTGGTGGGTGTCTGGCATCCAGCCAGGTCAACCCACTACAGTTACTACAACACAAGCCATGCTAGAAAGATAGTTTTGAATTTAGAGATGTAACCTCTTATGTTTATGAGTCAAGTCCACCATAACTGCAAACTATTGTGCAACAGATACACAAGCCCAAAATAACATCTCTATACATACGTATATGGATATATAGATTAACTCAGTAAGCACAGCATCTCCTGTAACAAATGACAGCCTTGATATCATTAGTAAAATTTTTAATTCAGTAAATGTGACAATAGAATTCTTACTGTTGTGATTATAAAATTTATGGATTTGGATGATTATGAGCTAATACTGATGATCATGACTACTGACCATGGCAACTGATGCGCAAAATATTAAAGGAGAGTATATAAAAAGAATTGTCAGTCATTAAAAAATTAGTAATTAGCATATTTGAGATAGAAGACACTTGCAAGGCTGCCTTCTCAGTGTTAATTTGCATACAGCAAATACTAAAATCAATACTGAAAGGCAGGCCACAGTGACATACCAAATTCCATTTCTACAGAGTGTGATCAATTCACTTTTCTAGAATCAGGTCCCACAGTGAATTAGAATCACTCAAACGTAGTTTTAAAGTGAAAAATACCTGCAAATGACACTACCAGTTTGGCTCAATGATTCTTTAGGAGTGTTACAGGAAGGGATCAGCAGTCAAAATCAATTTTGACTACACTCTATATTAAACTCCATTCCGAATATTACTACACAGTTAAAATTGCCCCGTATATTGTGCTGATATTACAGTCTTACAGAGTATAAATGTCCATAAACTTACTCTAGCTTATTACACATGTGGTAACTAGATTGTGTATCACATAAACAGGTATCATCTCTAGGGATACCAAGTACACAACCATACCTATTCAAACCATAATGATCTTCATCTTATCAGTTAGACCTAAGTTAAAATGAACAGCCATATTAATTCAAAATTTATATAACACATATTAGACTTGCAAATATAATTAGAAAGTTACATAAGGACTGCTAAGTCAAAGTAAAGTAATATTTCAGTCTGTTTCTGGCATTGCCCATTTGTGTATACATAAAAAAAAAGGTAACAGAACAGAGAAAATGCTGTAATAGTCACACAAAATCTTCCACTTTCTGCAAAACTACAAATATGGGATTTTTAAATCCCATTGGAATTGAACAGTTGTATGTAGTAACTACAAAGTTGTAGAAAACAGCATTTTTAAAAATTTGATTTGGCATAACTAATAGGATAAAGATGTAAAAAAAGTAAAAATTGAACAGAATTTGTATTTCATTCAATAAAGAATTCCAACTTCTACTTTTTAAGACACTAATTTTTTTTAAAAAGACATATTTTTCCTCACTTCTCAATGACTAAAAAGCAAGAAGCCTAAAATTTTCTCTCATAAAATGTGCTTTACTGAGTGCTCCTTGGCACAGTACAAAGTTACTGATACATCTTGCCGTGTGCTTCAGAAGAAGTAGCCAGTCTCACTTCTACTTTTATGCATATTACTTTTTATTCATCTCTTTGTTTACTTGGTTTTACTTTCAAGTTTTGTTGTCAGTTTTATACAGCTTTAAATAGGCAATTTAATATCCAAATGTAAGACTTTTGTTAATCAACCGCTTTTTCTCAACTGGAGTGTAGGTGCTGTGAATGTATTAATCTTACTTGTGTTGCAGCAAATGAAATGTGCTGGAGATGCTTCAATTAACTTTTGTAACAAGATTCTGAAAATATTAGATATGATCTCTCGGGAAAAATGTGGAAACCAATTATGGGACTAACTCTTCCAAATATTCCCAAGATAAAGGAGTCCAAATCTGAAAAAAAATCAATAAAAATGCAATGAAGAAAAATGCTTTCATCATCTACTTTGGATTAATTTAGGTACAAGATCTCTTCTAGAAATGTGTAGTTTAATTATTTGCATTCATCTACTGGATGTGAGAAAATGAATATATTTACTTTAATCAATTACAAAGAGACATTGCTCTCTAGATAAAGTAGTCCTAGAAGCCCGAGCTTAAGTAAGAACAGGTATTAGCCCAGATAGAGATAGAGAAGATTGTGATCACTCAGACTATTAGATGGTCTAACCAGCTTTATCAAGGAAAACTGTTCAAAATTTGTGTTAAGTCCTTTAATAAAGAAGTAAAATTTAAAAAATAGGGCAAGGATACGTTGTTCAATGCTGCTTCAATTAGTACACTATTCTATCAAGTCCAGTAAAGTGCTTAGGTTCAGTGTACCTCAACCTAAGCACAGAATGTTTTCTTAAGTCCCCTCTCACCTTCAGCGGACCCCGTGCTGAGTTACGAGCCATCCTAAATATTTGCGCAGTGGTCATGCCGAGGTGACCCTGCTGTCCTGCTAATTGAAAAGCAACGAGACTTGGGACATCCCGTCTTCCCCTTCCTTCCAGGAAAGCGGAATCATGCTCGGATAGAGTATGTGGCGGTCACCTCCGTCCCACCAGACAGCGAGGTTCGATGGCCGGGGCGGAGCCGGAGCGCGGCCCTTTCCCGGGCACAGGGGCGGGATGAGGGCCCGGAATCCGCCCCCTCCTGGCTCCTCCGGCACCGGGAGCCCGGGGAGGCACGGACCGCCCCGCAGAGCCGCGGCTGCCTGGAGCGACTGCCCTCGCCACGGGCAGGTTCGAACGGCTCCCCGAAAAACCGCTCGAGAAGAGTATGCCGAAAGAGATGTGCTTTGGTTTGCCACGTCTCTGTGCCATTACCCCTTGGTCTTGGTCCGGTTGGTGCTAGCTGCACAGAGCAATCCTGCCGCTGTCCCGGGCGGGCAGAGCTCCAGTCCAGCGCCGGGGGTGCTCGGCGGGCCCGGCTCCGGAGCCAGCCCTGCGGCTGCCCAGGGCCAGGCTGCTCTGCCGCGCTGTGGCTTCACAGCAGGTACCCTGACCTGCCATCCACCAGTGTCTGACCATTGAAATAACCCCAAAAAACAATCCGTTCTTTGTTACTTAACTTTCGTAAGCGTAGTTAAATGCTAGCTGCCCCACTGAGCTGCCTCAGGGAACAGAGGAAGCAAATCTGGAATAGTTGATGCTGTTTTACCTGACTTTTCTCAAATTTGCTTCAGCCTCCTGAGCCCTGCACAGACAGGTTCAAAAACACTGCAGGCTGGAATGAGAAATTGATGGGAAATAATATTTAGCCTTCAAAATGCCACGAACTTTTACCTAGACTCTAATGAATCAGCTCTGCAGCCGGAGAAAGGTTATGGCTTTCGCAGATGAAATAAAGGCAGCTGCTGTGATTTGTAACAACTGTAAGAGACTGCAAAGGTAAAGCTGACCACATACCAGGGGTGCAGCTCTTGCCTTTATCTCCCCTCAGCAATTAATTGTATTCTTTTCTTTTAGCACACTGGATGTAACAATGGAAAGTTATTACATGTGAAGGAGACCTGTCCAAACAGCTTTAAAAAAATGTGAAGAAAGTTCAATCAAAATTTAAAATCATCTTCTCACCCCTCAACTCATATTACAGTAAGCCTTACCATATTTTCAAGTAGTATTAGTGTAACTAAGTGACTTGGATTGAGGAATTAATTTTATACCTTTGTGTTTACCTTTATAGCTCCTCAGTACTTCAACTGGCAGGTACTGAAGTTTCATGTAGCTCTGAAAACCATTATAGAGTTAATTTGGTGGTTTTCATTAATTATGTGTGAGTCATGATGCTGTATAGTGTGGGCGGAATGTTATAATAAATATCTTTTTTGCCCTAGAGAGTGTTACCAAAAAATACTTATAATAAAAATAAAAATGAAAAAAAAAAAGTATCCCAAGTGTAAACTAAATATGGCTTCACAAAGGGAGTTACAATAAAATTCAAGAAACTTTTGATTAATATTATGAGTGCCTTTTCAAAAAAAAAACACCTACTGTGTCCAACTGTCCTAGCAAATTCTTAAAAAATAAAATAAAAATTTGTTATTTTGGGTTGCCATTTAAAGTATGGTCAGTGTTTAAAAACTTGCTGCGAAAGAACAATAAGAGCTGAGAAAGGAGAATCAGCAGCTTTCTTAATGAGCAAAAATAAAACTAACAATAAATAAGGGTAATGCTTTGCATAGATATTACACAGTAATTGTTCTTGAGTTAACAAAAGTCATGGCTAAAAACTGTCATGTTGCAATTACTTCAACTTGCACTCAAAGAAAGTGCTAGACAATATTGGTCCTAATGTTTTTAATTTTTCCTTTTTCAAAAATATGTGTTCAAAAGAGTTGTATTCACAAAATGTGGACACTATTTAATTGCTACTTGACCTGAATATACATATATTTTTACATTTACAAACATCTAGGAATTTTTGGCACATTTTTATAGTTAAATGCATGAGGTCATATATACCTGACCCTGTGAATTTGGGCATTAAGATCTCTATGACATTTTGTCTTTTTTTAATATATAGTATTTGCTGGGTTTTTTTATTATCCTCATGCTAGACTTATACCTAGTTCAGTCTTAGCATGATCATGTTTCTTTAGTGGCAAAGATTAATTTTACTTTCATTTCCCCATTTCTAAATCCCTGTTTCTAGATTTCTATTTTATGAGAGTTTCAAACATATTTTTATAGAAGATTAAAGTTTTCAGCCCATTTTACAGCAGAAATATCCATCTTCCCAGTCTAAAAACAACTCAAAAAATCTGCTGTGGCACCATCAAATTACTTTTTTAGACTACAATATTTTTAAAATATTATCAATTAATTTAGCATTGTTGAGTTGACATCCTAGGTTTTTCCAAAAGATACTTGAACAAGTGTTATTTGAAAATACTTCTATTTCGATTATCATTTTGTCTTTTAGAATTGTGTTAAAAATACAAGTACATCTTTATTTGTAGGATTTGTATCTCAGTGGCCAGTTGCTCTGAAACTTTCATAGCTTAGAGGCACGCTGAGTAATTTTTTTAAAAAGACAAATATTATTTTTAACATAACTTCATCCTACAGTTACCTATTAAGAAATTCCATTTTTCACTAACAAATTGAGAAAATGTAGATAGTTGTGTGAGTCACCATATCTGACTCCATATATGGTTGTGTTTCTATTTCTCTGTTTTGCTTTCTCTCATACTCTTAACCACCATAATTTCTGGAAGTTGTCAACTTTGACCCAGAATGCTGATTAGTAGCAGTAATTGACAGAACATTATTCAAGCAGAATTGCTTCTCTTTAGCTTCCAGACAATGCAGAAGATAAAGTCAGAGACTGCCTGTTATTATTCTGTTCAGACACAGATAACACCACCTGCCTGATATTGCTTTTGTCACATTTCAAAGTTCTTCCAAGGTCATGAATCATTAGAATATTTTAAATAATAAGATACCTAATTTCTACCAACAGTAGAAAATGTATTAACAAATGTTTCTGACAATGAATGAGGGAATTCAATAACATTTACATCTCTCTAGTTGTAGCTGTATCACATATCCCGTCCAACAGACCACTTGAGTAAGAGATCCTGGTAGAATACCATCTTTCTAACAGGTTTATGGGCTGAGTAGCACACCATCTGCACTTGTTTCCTGCTTGGGCTATGGTTGAGCTTATGCAGTTAGTTTTAATCCATAAAATCCTAAACTACTAAGTCCTAGGTACTTGTGGTCACCTCTCATTTGGTGCTACTAGAAATATATCCATCGTATTTTATATATTAGAAGGCTGTTAGAAGTGAAGATTCTTCACTTTTTATAATTAACCTGGGTAATTTTCTTTTTAATTATGGGACAAATAAATAAAAGATATAAAAATCAGATTGGAATATTCCACTGCATTAAAAATCATTAAAAGAAATTCAGATGAAGTTATACTTCTAATTTGAAATTAACAAAATAAAACAGTTACATGTGAATTTGAATGAGCATATGCAAATCTTAAATTACATAAAGGTTTAAATGCTATTAAAGCCATTTCAATAACGTTTTTGGGTATCTTACATTATTTTCATTTGTCCGAATTTACTTTCCGTCCATAAATAATCTGATGGCTTTAACCTGGATTATCATAAAATGCATATTTGGTTTGGGTTTTTCCCTGACAACCTTGTTTTCTGGACCCTTTTCTCTTTCTTAATACATATAAATAGTATCAAAACTGCTCTTAAATTATGTTGACAATGTTTTTATGGGCAAATTGTCACATGCAAACCATTCTTTCCCCTTTACCACGACTCCCAGAAATCTGTACATACATTATAGATCTTTCAGCAGTTTTCTTTTAAAAGATTTTGGCAAAATATCAAGCAGACTGGAAGTGGTTTCTAATGGGAAAACATGAAAAATGTACATTTATTAAAGTTTATAATAAATTTGGCAAATGAGATTAAATTTCATAATAATATTCATGAACATACTGAATTAAGATGAATATGAAATTAAAAGGCTGTTTGAAATAGGGTCAGTGTAACATCTGATGTGAAAAAGTGTAAATACATTTTTTTGTGGTTTGAAAGTGGCTTGGTAATTTATAAAGTTAAAGCCTAACAGTAATTTGTAGTTCAATGAAACCACAAAACAGTTTGATCTGAAGCTTCATAACAATCACATTGACATCGTGTCATGAAACATCTATAAAGTCTATTTTTCTTTTTTCTTTCCTGTATTTACGTACCATTGATTAGCAGTATTTCCAGAACCTTGTGTCAGTTCAACCTGTTGTGCTCCTTCTCCTGGCACTGTTTTTAAACAACCAGCAAGAGTTTTCTGAAGGTCATTTGTCTGCTCCAAGCAGTACCTCACTTTCTAGGTGGTTAGTTTACTGCAATGATCAGCATCTGCAAGATGTAATTAATTTAAAAATACTTCACAGCCAAATTGGTAACTGCTTTCTTTGGCTGATGCCCAACTGTCTTTTAGGGAATGTCTAACCCTCCCTAAAACAGTGAAAGCAGTGAATGGCATTTCAGCAATCTTCCTTGCCTGCTCCTCTGCCATGTGCCATTCTCCCAGTAAGAGCCTTATTTATGCAGCCAGTCTAATTGCATGCAGAACTTCCCTATAGGAAAGAGCTTTTGCTCAAATACTGTGGTATCTTACATCTGCATAATGTGCTTACAGAAATAACCACTTTTGGTATCCTGCTTCTGCTATGAGTATTTGAATATTTTTGTTCCAGAGGCAAACTTGAAGAATTTTCCAGTACATCAAATTTGAACTATGTAATTAATATATGAAAACATTCTGAAAAAATGCATGAAGAAGTTTTTGTGCATGCAAAAGAAGAAAAATACATTCAAAATTTCAGTAGCTCATTGTATTCTTCTAAAAGCTTCTTGCATATTTAGGGGTGGGGAGGGCATACTTCAATTTGTTTATTAAGGTAGGAAGCTTGCAAATCGCTAACCCTTGCATTTCCTGTCCAGTAGACTTTAGTGAAAACAAGTTACTATGTGGAAGTTTTTAATAGAAGACGTGTTTTTTATCTTTGTAACTACTGTAGGATCTGTCTTCCAGCGATTTTTTTGACATATACAGTTTTGACATGTTTGTGCTTTATGCTGGAAAATGGCTTCAGATAAGAAGTTAGATTGCTGTTATTACACATACTGGTTTTAAATCCTATGTTCAAGGGCCAAGTTGGATATTAGGACCATTAAGTTGAATGTCTTCACGCAAAATTTTACAATTCTAATATTTTTACATAATTAAACTACTACTGAGTAGATACACCTAATGGCCAGTCGCTCACTGTCATCTGCTTTTGAGTACATAAATATTACACCGTAAACTTTGGGAAAGTAACTGGCTTGCACGAGTAGAATAGGTTGTTTTTTCCCTTTCAGAGTGGGCATTTTATCAATATGATCCATTGTGATCTTTTCAAATTCTTAACAAAGAGAGCTGTCAGGAATGTTTCTGAATGAGAGATCATTTGCCCATGACAATTAATTTCAAGCACTACCAGTTTATTCTTTCATTTTACCTGTTCATAGACTACAGGTACCCTTACCAGCCATATACAGACTTAGCTTACCTCAAAGCTCAATGATTAAATCCAGCTGCAGACTGAGTTCTATACTGACTGTCTTTCCCCAATCATCAAAGCAAGGCTTCTTAGTTTGCTTTTATTTTCCCCCCCATGCAAACACTATGTAAAGAAACCTTTCAGCTTTTAAATATTTTTTTAATCTGTTCGTCAGTGAGCCTATTTCAAGATATGTCAGTATCTTATTTTATATTGTATGTTGAAACACATATATTTAATATTCTTTATAAGCTTATATTTTATATGTAAAAAATTTAGAAGCTTTTTTTAAAACAAGAATTTTTCATAAATCACCGGAACTATACATTTTCATGCTTTCTGCAGCCAAAGATTAATATTACTTCAGAAAGATACAAAATTTATCCAAGTGTATATATGAGGGAGTGGGGAATTCCATGGTATTCAAGGCCACAGAAATATTATGCTA
>VXBU01017655.1:283995-302657 GCA_013400315.1 Bombycilla garrulus | reverse complement strand
TTCCAAGGGAGGTTCCTGCCTCTTTCAAACCAAGACACGTGCATCATACCTTTTCCCATCAATACACTGCAATGGGAACCTTTGTGCTTCCTTTAACTTTTAAACCCTAATTTACCCAAATAAACAGGACCTGGATGCAGAGGCTGCTGAATCACAGAATCACTAGGGTTGAAGACACCTTCAAGATCATCGAATCCAACCTGTGCCCAATCCTCAACTAAAGCCTGGCACCAATTGCCACATTCAGGCTTTCTTTAAACGCATCCAGGGACGGTGACTGCACCACCTCCCCAGGCAGCCATTCCAGCACTTTATCACCTTCTCCATGAAAAACTTCTTCCTAATATCCAACCTATATTTCCCTTGACACAGCTTGAGACTGTCCCGTCGTTCTGTCAGTGCTGCCTGGAGGAAGAGATCAACCCGCACCTGACTACAGCCACGTTTCCGGAAGTTGTAGAGAGTGATAACCCCTGGGGCTTGTTCCCATTCCCACTCTTATTTGCTGTTCCTGGCCATTGCCAACTAACTGGCTTCTTTGGCTTGATTTTGTGGGGGAAAATACAAGCCTAGACACCTCATCAACACTAGCTTTCAGATAGTTGGAGTGGTGGGGCTGGGGGACATCCCCGGTTGGGGGGTCTGGGATGCTCTTGAGGAGTGGATACTGACCCACTGGAGGTGCAGCCCCCAAAGCCTCACATCAAGGAAAGGGCTGCATGACCAATGGCCTCTTCTCCCAGGGGAACCTGGTGTTTCCTTTTCCACAGCTGGAGAAGCTGCCTGGACAACTCTCTGCTTTGCCTGAAATGTAGCACTTCTTAAAACAAAGGCATTTGGCCTTAAATCCCCTTTTACTCCTCCTCGTGACCAGCTTTGCTCTGGGAGCCGGGTGTGCTCAGCAGCAAACCCACGTACAAGGAAAGCACATCAGCTCCTGGTGGGAAAGTGAATTATTGAAGCCAAGGGAAGCTCTGACGAAGCAATCAGGGTAGACTGCCGTATGCTCACAGTGAATTATTCAAAGCCCAGTTTTAAAGCAATTCTTGAAATAAAGATGACAGAGAAATGGGGGTGAAGGAAAAAACCCTGTAAAGGCCCACTGTGATGCCTCCCTAGATGTGGGGACCAGACCGTCCCCTCTACAGGATGCTGCTGCCTGGTAGAGATGGGCATACACACGAAAATACACCCTGGATGTATCTTTTAATGCTCTTTTATCCTAAAGTCAGACAATTTAATCTGGATGGGCTGGTTTAACCCCACTGTCAGGAGAGCCAGGCAAAGAAAAACTCCCTGCTTCAGAGGACATCCTGTGAATTTATTTGATTTCAACAGACCTGAAAGCAGCAGAGCTAGAAGAGACATGCAGGGCAGGGAATGGGGAAAAACCAGGCTGAACTGCCTCGAAGGCTCCTAAAGAAAACCAAACCACAAAGGAAAACAAGAAGGAAAGAGAAAATACTTTATTACATCTGTTTGAAGTGAGGAAGATACAGGAATGAGCAAACACTGAACTGTTTTGCTTCTGCTCACAAATGAACACATTGCTGAGCCTAATGGGATTTTAGATTAAAAGCTTTAACAAAAAATAACAACCACCTCCACAAACAGAGTTTTATAAGGTCAAATAATAGATGCACAGGAGTAAAAACCACTGCCAGTGTTTTACCTCCTTCTGCAGGGATACTTCTCCAAGCCCGAGCCCCTGTCTTCAGGCGCTCTCCTCTAATTCCTGTGTTTATTCTCGATGGTTGTGTTTCTTGCTGAGGACAGCTGGGGAATAATCCTCTGGCATCCTCTTTTGGCTGCCTTTTCTAGGCAGGGCTTTACAATTAGTTTGGCTCCCATGAGCCAAGGCCACCTTTGGGGGGCAGCAGGGCTGGGGACGGGGAGCAGAGATAGCCTGGGTGGCAATGGGATGTTCCACAGGAAAAGGTACTTCCCACAGGGTTTCCCATCACTCTTGGGGTTTCTCCAGCAATGCAGGGCTGAAGTCTGCCTTGGCATCTGTCAGGGGATCTCTCCCCACCACCCAGGAGGGTTCTGATATGACACCCCCTTTGCTAATAGGAAAATGTCCCTTCCACACGCAGCCTGGCCCTTTATCCACCTATTGCTGGTGGGCATCAAATGCACGTGGCCCACGATTCCTTTTTGGAGGTGTCAGGTACTTTCAGCAACAACTGACTTCAAGGACATCGGGGGTTTGCAGCACCCTTGAAAAATTAGGCAACTTCTGCACGCCTAAATAGATGCTTAATGACAGACACTTGTGGGTGAGCTGTTGGCAGCAGCCCAGGGCCGCAGTGAATCAGACACCACCAGGATGGGTGATGGGTTTATCCTTTGAAGCTCTTCGCTGCCGTGCCCTGTACAGGACAGCGTGTCCTGGCACCCAGCCCCTCCTCACCCCACCCATCCCGGCAGCGAGGATGGGCTATCCCGGACCACATCCCACCCTCCCAGGAGGGAAGGGTGAGACCGGGAGCACGCAGCACCCTCCTGCAGAGGGATGCTCAGGTGGCTGCTGCGGAGGATCCGCTCCCCAGCCCGAGGTGCGTGTGTTGGCCACCCCACATGGGTCGTGCCGGGGAGCGGATCCTCTCCAGCAGTCGACCCGGACCACCGGGTGATTGAGAAGCATCGTTGGCCTCTCCAACGCTCTCAGTCCCCCTTCTCCCCTGCTGATTGCAATCAACACCTCATTCATACGCCTCTGTTTACCAATTTTCCAAGAGGTATCATGCTAATGAAGGGAGCCAAGCAATCAAGCAGCCTCCCAGAAGTGTGGAAAAGAAGAGGGAAGGAAGAAAGTGCTGCTGCTGGGAAAAAGGGAATGGGCCAGGCAAGGCTGGGAGAAGGGAAGGGAGAACCAAATGGGGGGCTCATGGGGTTTACTCTGCCCCTCTATCAGCCCTGCATCCCTTCCTGATGCAGCTATGAGGAGAGAGATGCTCTTACCTGCTGGGCAACATCTGCAGCATCCTTGGCAGAGGTGCTGAGGTAGGTGGGTACCACACTGAGGAAGATGAGGATTCTGGCCACAGCACTGCAAGGAAGGTTTAAGGCTTCTGAGAAAGTTCAGCTCAACCTCTAGAGAGCACCTCTAGAGAGCCTGGGCCCACAGGTTGTGCTCTGCAATATTTGCCTCAGGAATTATAAAAGTGCTATACAAGCAAGGGCTCCATGCAGGTAGTAAGAGTTCAAACTGAGTATTGGGTCCTTCAGGATACCCTCTTGGCTGCCTGGAGGTGGCATCACCAATACTTCTGGTGGGTTTACTACTTCTACTTACCTGGTACAACGGTGAGATAGGTAGGATGGTTTGCTCCTTTCTCACTAAGATGCAGAATAAGGGGTATGATCTGCCCAAAATCCTACTCTGGCAGTGAGCCTGAAGCCCCCTTGGCCAAAGGGGTCCCCAGGCTGCAACACATGCACAACACAGGCTGCATGGATGTCCCCATCTAGCATAGAGGCTGGAGACCAGCAGATCCATGCAGGCAGAGCTGGCAGCAGCAGGGTGGTGTGGGGCTGGATGGAGAAGCCAGAGGAGTGACAGGCAGGGCTGTGTCCCCTCCATGTCCCCCTGCCTTCAGCTGTCCGATTAATGCAGACCAGGAGTGACAGCCTTGCCAGAGACAGCAGCACCTGGAGCCCCTTCCCAGCTCCCAATGTGCCCATCAGTCAGCAGGGAGGACGCACAGGCAGGGCAGGATTGCCCACCCCAAAACCACCCAGAACCAAGGTGTCCCTGTCCCATAAGGTTTGGTGTCAAGAGGAACTGGGAGGTGTTGAGATTATCCTTAGGGTGTCTCTCCCTTAACAACACAGCAGCCATAAAGGATTGTCCAGCAGGGTTTGCAGACCACAGACTGCCCATAACTTGCTATTTACAGCCTGTTCTTGTCCCTTTTGCAAGGCTGCGCTTGGCTGACTGCCCTGGGGCGGGGTCCAACCCTGGCCTCTCCGCAGATGGGGACAGGCTCTCCATTACCTCTTGCTGCTTGCTGGAGCGAAGCTGCCACGGGACAGCTGCCCATTCCCTGTCTGCTGGCTCCTTTCTGCCAGGACTGCAGGTTTAGGGAGGATTTTTGAGGCAAGGTCCTACTTTTTAGAGCAGAAAGCTCCTTGGGGCAGGATTTCCAGCACTAGTGGACTGAGATCCCACGTGGGGTAGAGGGACCTGAGGGCGGTGCTGAGGACATGCAGCTGAGGACGTCTCCTTGCCAGGAAGCCAAGCAGAAAGGATGGCTTACAGGTGGCAATCGGGTTACAAATAACACAGTGGAACACAGACATGATTCCAGCCAGATGGAGAAACAGCAACAAACAATCTGTCTCTGGCAGAGGAGCCCCAACAGCCCCAGCCACCACAGAGAGGGAAGCACCCTTGAGGAGAGGCGAACACGGCCTTTGCCTGTCATCCAGCCGGGTTTGGAGCCCACCAGGACCTTGACACCTTCCCGCCCCACTCCAATCCCAGGGCACCATCCCTTTTCCCACGGGAGCTGCGCTTTGAGGCATTGAGAGCTGCCTGTACTCCCCCCTTGCCTGCTAAGCCCCAGGCACAGCTGATTGATGAATAGGCTCTCCACATGATTGATCTCATTGACAGTGTGAAACATGGTGATTACCTGGTGCTGGCAGATTTTCCTAAGTGTAGCTCACGCAGGCACAGGACGTTTGTGCCATTATCATTATTAACTCCATTGTTAACAACTAATCTATGCAAAGATTTGGCCTGGCCTCTTTGAAACACAGGAGGTGGCTGCTGTGTTCATGCAGCAAGTTCATGGACCCTGCAAAAGGAAAAGGGATTTTTATCCACTTAATATTATTTTTAAATTTTTTCTTTTCATTTTGGAGTCTATTTATGGAGGTGAGCATCCCCCAGGCTTTGCTGCTCACTCCCATGTCCCTTCAGCCCTGGGTGCTCAACATTTGGTGACAAGATATTTCAGGAGCTCTGCCCCATCCACCATCCACTCCCATTAAAATCCACCTCAGGTCTCAGCTTTCCCTGAGAGAAAAAAAGTCCAAACCTCTTTGTAAAATGTTTTTCTCCCCAAATATCTACCATTTGCCAAACCTAAATTTCAGCCCAGAAACTTAACCACAATAAATGAACCTTTTGCTTGCAGACCCCCCTGGAGCACAGTCGGCATTTCCTCCTTTGAAAGCATCAGTCAGCTGAGACCTAATCAACGTCTTTCCAAAGCGGGAAGAAAAAAAATATAAATAAACCCTGCACCAAGGCATTGTAGCTGATGCTCTAGTCAGGGGATCATTTAGGGGATGATTTATTGAATAGCAAACAGGTAAAAGGGAGACTGGGCTAAGGAGGGACAGGCTTGACAAAACAGGAGGGATTTAGCAACAAGGTAAAAATAGCCTAAAAATATGGCAAATGAGAAAATAGCGACAGTTGCCATCCCCACAAGGATGAGTTAAAATCCTGGCTGGCGTAACTCAGCGGAGAGCCTGGGAAGCCAATGGAGCTGCAGTAATTTACAATAACTGCTAGTTTGGCTCAATTTAAATAGCTCCGCTTTATGAATACCAGGAATATGTGTGTGAAAGAGGAGAGGAGAGGAGAGTTGGGAAGGTTTTATTTACACTGCAGTTCAGAAGCTGCTTAAACCGATTTGGAAGAAGGTGAATAATTAATTGCATCTTTAAGGAATCGAGCTGTTAATAATACTCCCCACAGTGGCAGTTTATAAATGTTCCTGTCAGGGTGGAACATGGAGCATCGCAGAGGGAAGGTGCTGGGGGGAGGAAAAGCCTCGAGGAAACTCTTACCCCTACTCCCCTGCCTGCAAAATGAATTAAAGTTGCCATTTTTTCTGCCATCCAGCTGTTTCTGACACCTGAATGTCAAATCAATATTATAATGACAGCACACAGCCAAAAAAATTCAAAAAAGGAAATTTAAAAAAAATCCTATTACTACATGGAAAATATTTGTATTGCCTCCCACTCTCCAGGGTACAGCCTGTTAATTGGGCACAAAGGGTAGGATCTGCCTGGAGCCTGCAGAACCCATTAGGGAAGCAGCTGGTAATGTTATGATGGATTTGGGTAAACAGATTCTGCGAGGGGAAGACGGTCCTGAGCAGTGCAGGGGTTGGTCCCTCCTGCTTCTGGACAGCTTAGGACCTCCTGCTACATCCCTCCCTCCCTCCAGTCCATCCATCCACCCCTCCAGCCCTATCACCAGGAAGTGCTTGCAGAAGGGGGATGGATGAGCAAACAGGTGCCTTCACACCACTTTCTGCAGGTAATCTCCCCCAGACAAGAGAATCCAAAGCTGGACCAGCCAGCACAGCCAGGTCTACAGGGATTAAACCAGCAAAAACCTGCAGAGCCAGGAGTTTTGGCAAGAATCTAAACGCTTACACTTCAGCACAGGAATAAACCTGTAATAAGAAATTGGGAAGGAAAAGCTGGGAGAAAAGCAGGTTCCTTCAGGGAATCTTTGGCTGGGAGAAGGATTTGGCCATGGAAAATGGTGCAAGTGGCCACAACAGGGCAGGGGCTGGATGGGGACATCACCAAGCATCCCCAGCCCTGGAGTGGCAGCAGCCTCTCCATTCCCACCCAGGATGGGGGCAAGAATATCCAAGGTTTCGCTCATGCTCTCTTTTGGTGTTTTCTTGCCTCCTTATTCCAGCTAGGAACAAACCCATTGCTCACCTCTGCAGTCATTCAAGCCACATCCCAGGACCTGTGTGTGGGGTAGGGAATGGCAAGGGAGCTCCACACTGATGCTCCCAGCCCACCTCTGAGGTGGAAAATCAGCACCTGCAGAGCCCTGCCTTGTTTTCCATGATTAATCAGTTTGCTTGAGAGCAGCAGGACTCCCACCCTCATCCATCCCCCCCGAAAGCCACGTGTGAAGGCTGACGTTAATCAGATAAATTCCTTTGCAGTAGCACCAACAATTTTTCTAAAGCACAGTCTCCCTGGAGCTACTAATAATTACTCCAGATCCAGACATTAAAGCACTACCAAAAAAAATGTTTTTAATTAAAATATTAATTTTTCTGACAGACCCACTGACGCTAAACTTGGAAAAGTACAGCATCCATCAGGAGGGAGAGGAAAGGGATGGCAATGACCTGCTCACAAGCCTCTGCTGGGGAAGGGAGAAGAGTTGCAGCCCTCAGGGCTTTGGAGAAGTGATCCCATGTCCAAATGTTCCTGGTCTGTACAGCACATCTCAAATGGGGCAGAGTTAACATGATACCCAGCTCAGTGATTGCAATCCCAGTTGCACCTTTCCCAGAAAACACCTCTGTGCTGGTGGCAGAAGGACCCAGGAAAGAAAACTGTATTTCCAAGCGCCGTCTCCCTAAACCTCTGGGAATGACATTTCACTGGCATGACACCCTCAGCCTCACCAGGTACAGGAAGAACTCTACAGAGTCATCTCCTTCCCTGAAGGCACCTGAACACTCCAGCCAGGCTGGATTCATTATCCCTGGGCTGGGGGGGAATGGAGGGGAGAGAATGGAAATAAAATATATCATCAGTGGAAAAAATATCCATTAATTCAAAGGGCTTTTGATGGGGAAAAGAGAGGGAGAAAAAGGTTCAGATTCTCTCAGGCCCAGTTTGGATAGCCAAATTGAGATGCAGCCACAGGAATACAGTGTCCAGTGTTAAAAAGCCCTGGTGTGATGCTCTGGCAAGATCCATCCCAATTCCTTGGGTTATAGCCCCATCTTTTCCTGACTAACCATAGCAATGTTTGAGCTCTCCTTCCCTCTGGCTGCCTCTCATCCAGGGGGCTCAGGCTCAGAATATAATGAACCTCTTCCCTTGCCCTTCCCAGCAACAGGGTTTGCAGAAGAGGGTAATGAACATCCCTGTCTCGCAGGGTCTGGGGATGTTTTACACAAGCCTGACGGAGGAACGCGGCCGGCAGCACGCTGCTAACAAAAGATGCTTTATTGCAGGAGGATGAAAGGCAGGATGGATCGAGGCAGGGGCTGGATTAATTGGATATGGGAAAATACCTAAATATAGCCATGGAGGGAGAAGCAGAGAGGTGTTCCTGCAGGACTGAGTTCAGGAAAAGCCAAACTGATGTGCTCAGATAAAGACACTGAGAACTGATTCCTCAGCTGCAAGTGCTGCTAGCCTTCTGCAAAAGAGGCAAGGGCAAAAAAGTCCCCAAAACTGCTTAAGATATCCCCTGTACCTTCCTAAAGGGCCCCAAGGCATCATGGCAGGGGAAGAATACTCACCTGCAGTGATGAGCCTGGCGCTCAGGCTGGAGCTTCCATCCTCCTGGCCTAAGAACCCACTAATGAATTTAATGAAGTCAGTCCAGAAGATCTGGGAAATACAAAAGGTTGAATGAATTTGAGTTGCTTAACCTACAGAAGAGAGTGTCAAAGGCAAAACTGAGTCTGCAAATACAGCTGGTGATGGCTACAATGTGGGAGAGAGAAACCTGTTCCCCGCATCCAGTATGAGAAGGAGAGGAAGAGACAGGTTTGATGTTAGCAATCCTCTTTCCAGCAGCACTGGGGAGGATCTGGGCTGCCCAGGTCCCATCAAAGGGTAGTTTTTACTGAGGAAAGCTGCAATTTTTGCAGTTCCTAGGACAGCTGGATTGCTGGTATGTTGTGGGTAATTACACTAGTACATCTTCCCACAGCATCCCACACCCAAACACAGCAGCTTGGCCTCTGCCAGAGCAGGGACTGGAAGAGGAATATGACTTGATTTTGCACCAGCTCACCAAACAGGTGAGAAAACAACATGCAGAGCCATTGCCCTTCATGTACAGCGAGCAGAGATTAGCAGGGATTTATCTCAGCACTACCTCTGATAAGCAGCCCCCTCTCTGGGCTGGAGAGATGCTGGGTGCAGGGGAAAAGGGAGGAAGCCAAACACCTGTGGGACGTTGAGATACACAATTCACTGCTTTGCACCCCTCACTGAGTATAATGCTCATTTGGAGATCTCAAATCCATCTCTGCCTTCCTATGTCTCACTTCTGCCTTATTATGATGCATTTCTCTCTTCTTCCCTCAAAAAAGCAAAAAACCCCACCCCTGAAAATGCTTCAGCTTTTCTGTGATGAGGCAAGAATGTTTCTGCTCACCTGAAAGCCTTCAAAATCAATATATAACTTACCTGCAATAATCCCACACCTCAGAAAATTGCTTCAGATCACATCTGTTTGGGGGAGACAGTAATTTATACTGGCATCCCCCAGGAATTTCTCCTCTGTAGGCACATGGCTCAATCCTGGGAGCAGCAGGTTGGTGGAGCAGGTACGTAAATACCCTTGGATAGAAGCCTGGCTCTGTGTCTCACCCACCTCGCAGCTGGCCATGCCTCTCCTGGCTGCAGCCCCAGCTAATTTCCAGGCCTCCATCACTTCTCAATGCATTTTTTTTTTCCTCTGGATTCTTGAAATTAAATGCTGCTAATTTATTTTGCAGAAAACTCTGCAACCTGCTGGTACGTCTCTGCCAGCTGTGACCTCATCCCCCAGTGACTGGATTTTGGAGTAAATTAATAGAACCAGTTCATTAATTAATTGCAACTAACTTGTGCGGTGAACTGGACCCATCTCTCATGTTCCCAGACTGCCCAGGAACCGCTCCAGATTCCAGCTCAGGAAGCACTTACTATGTTTTAATTTCAGCTGAGTGGTTTGGATGATCACTTCCTGGTGTTCCAGCTGTTAGCAAACAGCAAACCTTAAATTACTCCCTGCTCAGCTCCTGTATCTGACCCCCAAAATAAAGGGGGAACTCTGAAAACAGCACATCAAAGCATCAGAGCTTCTACAGCCAAGGTTAATACTGAACATCTACATCCTATTGTAGACAGGAGCTGGCAGCAAGTGAATGCTCCAGCGAAATCTCTAAACACTGCACATATATTTTGGGTTTATTTGCTGGGCTTACCACTGAATCTTATTTGCTGGCGTGGGTTTTTTTTGTGTTTTTTTTTTTTTTTCCTTCTTTCTCCCTGGGAGAACTTAATAAATCTTTGAAATCATCAAAAAGAAATGCAGCTTCAACACTTAGAGAGCACGGTTAAGTTACTTCCCAGCAATATAAACTAAGGCTGTAAAGTCAAACATTTCCATGCCATAACGCAAGGCAAAAATGAGGGTTTGGGAACAGAAGGAGCAGGAACAGCCTCAGCTCTGCCATCACCCAGGGCTGGACAAACCTGGAAAGCTCATGTCTGGCTGGAGATGGTGACAGGGATGTCACCGTTCCCCCCGGCTTTTGCCGTTGTTCCCCTCCTCCACATGCAGAATTTCAGCTGTTCTCATTTTGGTGACTGCCTTTTCACAACCCCCTCTCTGAGGTGGGACTGGCTTGATGAATCTCACCTGCACAGAGGCACGGGCGCCAGCAGCTGCAGCGAGGCACTGGCAGAGACAGATTGAATAAGCAGGGGGTGCCCCCTCCTCCCTCTCTCTCTTTTCATCTCTTAATAACATTTTGTCCAGTGTTCGCAGAGATGGGAGAACCCCTTTGAAGCCCTGAGGGAGGAGCCTGGTGGCACTCACTGGCCGCAGGACCAGGGAGGGAGGCAGGGAGGACCAAGGGTGGAAACAAGCAGGAGCAGGATGGGGTGCAGGCAGGACACAGTCAGGACCACGGTAGGATGGAGACAGGCAGGACCAGGGATGGATGCAGGCAGCATTTCCATGGCAACACAACAAAAAAACAGTACAGCCACAGCTCCAAGAGGAGAAAGGGGTCAGGAGAAACTTTGTCGCCATGGAGGGCACAGGGACTCAAGAGCTCCAGCACCAGGCAGGAGTTGAGGTTCCCACCCCAGGGTGTGTCACCCACCAGCATCTCAGGGTTGCTATGGGGACCCCAAATGCAGGTCCTGGTGATGGGGTCCCTCACCATTTCCTGGTGCCAGGGAGCTGTGGGTAATTGTGATGCAGAGAGCTGAGGCTGTGCCATGCCCTTGATTTACTCTCTCCAGCCTCCTGCTTTCTAAATCTCTCTTTATTAGTATCACCACACAGCAGAGTGCAATTAGCAGTATATTAGCAATAAAAAAGCAGCCAGAGCCAGAAGTACCGCAGGTTATGGCTTTAAATGCTGCATCTGACAGGGAGGCCATGGACACACACCCTTCCTGTGACCCCCAGCCTAGGCTGTCACGTCACTCATGCCCACAGACAGGGGAGCCCCAGCACCCCTCCAACAGCTCATCCCCCCTCTCCAGAGCTTTTGTAGGTGCTGCAGCAGAGTTGACACTAGTCCTGGCTACATTTAACCATTTATATTGATTACCCTGTCAGCTCATCTGAATAATTAAAACCAGATGGAGTCCTTTTAAGCATTTAAGAGAACAGCACTGGAAGCATCCCCAGAGCTGTGTGGTTTCAGGAGATGGGTGCAGGGGAAGCTAGGCAGCTTTTGCTGTCAAATCTTCCTCCCGGTGACATTTGCCACTCTGTGTGGTACCTCCCATGCCCACGCTGTCGGGCATGGGGTGGTGGAATCAGCACAGTTCCCACGCCGGGCAGATTGGTGGGAATAATTGCTCTTGTACACTGCTACCGTTCCTTATAAAAACAGCATTAAAGCTGCCAGCCAGCCACAAGCCTGATTAACAACAGCAAATAAATTAACCCAGTGCCAACAGCCCAACCTTCCAGTGTCTGGGGGGAAGGGGGGATCCAGCATCCAGCCCCACCTTGGCATTGTGACCCCCAGCTCCTGTTCCAAATTTCACCCAACTGCAAAGTTCTTACACCAGACCTCTTGCCAGGGACCTCTGGCTTCTTAAAATGGATGGATGATACCAGCTCCACTCTGGTTACTTGTTATTCTGTCGTCTTTTCAAAGGGAGTAAAATATTCCTGGCATGGTGCTGGTTATGCACTCCTGCCATCATGCAAGGATGAGTTATCTTTACAGAAGGAAGCATAGATTAATACGTCAAATGAAAATGAACTATCGGCAGAATAAGATGAAAATGCAATGGCCAGTGACAGGGAGAAAGAGAAGAGAAAAAAGAAAGCGAGGTTTCTTGGGAGGACAGGAACTTTAAAAACTGAGGAATTGACCAGCATTGGTGAAGTTGGATGGAGTTCTAACACCCTGCACAGGGCAGGGACCTTTTTCTCCCGCCCAAACCAGAGCTCCACAGCCTCACTGTGACTGGGGTTTGTCCTGGAGACCTGGTCCCACCATTCCCACCTCTGCCGTGAGGTAAAGGGGAGTGTGCACCCTTTTCCCCAGAACCACCCGTGCCCTGCTCCTGGTTCCCCCTCTGCCCCTCACTGCACCATCCAGCCCTTCCATGATTTCCCAACCCCAGAGCCAACCGCCAGAGATAAATACCACTCCGAAATATTTGTCCAAGTAGGAATGGGTGTGCTCCCGCAGTGCGTTACAGACACCTCACAATTTACAGGTGTTTATTGTCTGGGATGAGCAGTTGAGCCGAGCTGGTTTTATTTAGACATATTTCCAGTACCTGGAAATAGCTATTTATATGCCCCGGTGTTTTGACGTGGTTAGATGCCCGGATTTTGATGGATCAAACCTATGAGCAGCAGGATAGAAGGTTTCTGTTTCCTTTCCTCCCAGCAGATTCCTGTGCTCAGGCAGCAGGATGGGAATGGGGAGCCCCTCTGCTGGGCAGAGTCCAGCAGCCTCCCTTACTCTCCAGCTCCTCAGCATGGAAAAGGGGCCAGAAAGATCCCTTTTCCTGCCTGCTGCTTTCTGCCTCTGTCAGAGATAAGAATTAATTAAATTTCCCTGCCTTTGTAACTGCCTGGGGAATTTTTCAGCTCCCTCCACCACAGGGTCCATCTGATTTAAGGGGGGAACAGGGATATACTCCATTACACGTGTGCTAATATTGCAGATGGGCTATCACCCCCTGAGTACTGAACACATTGCAACAGGAATATTTGCAGAGCTTCTTCATCATTCCCCAATCCCTGGGGTGCCTCAGCCCCCTCCAGCAGTACTGGAGGGCGCAGGGCCCAGCCTGATCATAAATTCCACAGGCCTCCACCACCTCAGTCAGGCTTATGGCCAGGCAGGAGCTTACACAGGAGAATAAAGGATGATTCCCCCCAAAAATCCATCAGTAATTTGGCTTCTCCCTCTCTCTGAGTCTTTCAGAGCTGATGGGACCCTTCCAGAGCCACAGAAGTTGCTTCACCCACAACGCCAGGAAAAAGAAAGAGGCTGCTGTCGGCCAGAGGAAGATAACCAGACTGTCCCAGCTTTGTGGGACACCTGATGCCACTCAGAGTCACCCGGCTCAAGAGCTTCAGCCCATGGAGACCCAGTGTGATTGGGCAAGCAGCATTCCACCGGCTCAGCACACAGGCCACCTGTGCCCTCCGCCCTGTCCTTGCCTGCCCACGGGTGGCAGGGCTGTAAATGCTGTTGGTGGACAGACCCACCATGAATCACTCTGGATTTACAGCTGAGCTGCAGGAAAGGGGATTATATAAACTCTCAGGAGACAGGCTGGTATGGAATGAACATCCATCAAGCACAAATTCTGGATTATTTACCACTGCTGGATCTTGCCAAGAGAAACACCCCCTGCGCCGAACAGCCTGTGAATGGATTCAGCCCTGGGGGACTGTTCAGCAGTGGGAAAGTTTCTTTCCTCCTTGTCAGAGGAATCTGGGATGTTTAGTCCCCCCTCTGCCCACAGGATAAGCCCAGTGTCCGGCAGAGGATGGGTCTCAGCTCGGCACAGCCCCATCTGGATCATGGATCCTGGAGCCAGAGGAGTCTGGCAGCAGTGCCAAGCAACCCTTTTTATGAGCAGCACTTAATTATTCACCCTTTTAAAACGTTTTGCATCATAAACCGGGAATGGAGCAGGGGAAGGTGATTACTCTGCCACTCGCTCTCCCCTGCCAGAGGCCAGGGGTGTGTGCTGGGCACGGTGGCCACAGCCTGGGGATCCCATCTAAGCCAGCACCCAGCCTTGGTGACACCTGCAGTGTCACTTGACACTGAATTAAGACCCGTACAGGGAGATTTAGGGAGGTGAGATGTACCTCAGACAGGTATCACAGATCATCAAATCGTTGTGTCCTCAACACCGACAGCCTTAAATCAAGGCAAGGGAAGTGGGGGGTGGGGCAGGAGATACTCTCCAAAGCACAGCCTGGGTGGCCACAGGGGTCCCTGTGATATACAGGAGCCATCTTTCCAGACACAGGCTGTATTTTGTTCTCCCTAAGTCCTGGCCATGCCGGTCTGTTGATCCCACCTTTTGGGAACATGGCTTTTCTGCTTGGCTCTAGCAGCTGATTTAGGAGCAGACCAGTGGGATGGCCCAAGAGCTAAACTAAACCTTTGTTACATAAATAGCCCCCTAACCGTGCCCTGTTGCATCCCTTTAATTTAAGAGAAGTGTTTCTTTAGCTAGAGAAGGATTTGAGCTTTACTTTTAAGGTAGGACTTACAAATCCCAGGAAACCTGCGCGTCCTGCTTTAGTGGAAGGTGTCCCTGCAGGGGGATTGGAACTGGGTGATCTTTAAAGTCCCTTCCAACCCAAGCCATTCTGAAATTCTGTGATCTGAACCATCACAACGAGCTTCTCAGTCTCCTCAGCTCTCGCTGAGAGAAAAATAGATTTGATCTGCCCAAATGCTGGCTTTTTAGGAGGGATTTTGGATTCTCTCCCAACCTGGAAACTTTATATCAGTTCTTTGCCGTTTTCCTTAAATTGGCAGTAAAAATTGAGGGAGACTAAAAGTCTGTGATTTGTACTTTACACATGGGGAGCGGAACAATCTTTTGTTCATTTACTGTGACAACTGCAGTTCAGATTTAATTATTTACGATAATGTTCCAAGGCACATTAGGGAATGTTCTCTAAGTTCATAAAAAATAATGACTCCTTGGTGCTGAGTGGCACCTAGCTACAGCCTCTGCTACTGCACTGGGGGAGGCACGTGCAGCTCCAGGAATGGAGCAGAACCCACTTGTCACGCCTCAAATGTCTGGTGGCTCGGGTGCTTTGCCAAGCACAAACCCCCCTGAGCCATCCAAGCCATTCCCACATGCCATTCTCCCCACTCAGAGTCCAAGACAGCATCACTCCACCAGCACCCTGAGCTGCTGCAGCCTCTGCACAAGCAGAAGCTCCTCTCCCACACCCCCAGCTCCCCTGGCTGGTTAATGGCTGTGTCCATGGGTGTATTTTTATTCCCCTCCCCTGAAATACAGCCTGGAAACCCTCATTCCCTCCTGAAGCTGTTGGCAGCCCTTGGTTCATGTTTTCTCTTTGTCCTTGTGTAAACACCCACTGCCCCACCTCAGTCTGTCTTCAAGCACTTTTTACCATGTCCTTCTCCATTAGTCACAGGAATTAGGGGAGACAGTTGGTATTTCATTATTAAATGCCTCACATCCAATAAATAGATCATTATTCTCCTCTGATTAGCAGCTCCACTTCCATCAGTTCAGAATAGTTATGGGTTTTTTCCCTTCCCATCTTCAAGGAGTAGCACAGTTTCTCCTAAGATCTGTTATAATGAAAGGATTAGAGCTCTGGAAATGTCCTCTGCATACACAGGAAGGTTTTTTCCTGCTCTCACTCTCTCAGAGCGAGCGTGCTTTGAAACTCTGGCTCCTGGCTCCACAATACTGCCTGTACCTGACCTGGTTTAATTTTAGTTTTGCCCAAATCTGCCACCAGCTCATTTAGCTGCAGCACTGAGAGCTCTCTATGGAGCTGGCCACAGGTCAGCTCACATACTTTTATTACAATTGCAGAGTCCAGGCATATCCTGCAGCTCTGATCTGGATGTTGGACACCTTCCCTCTCAGGGCTGCGAACTCCCTCTCCTCCAGCCAACCAGCACCACTGGAATGTGAGCCAGGAGCTGCACCCTGGGCACAGCTCCTCTTTTCTCACAGTACAGGTGTCAACATCAGGTTTCACATCATATGCACAGCTTCAAAGGATGCAGAGAAAATCAGAGGGGGATACCATCTTTTGGGACATTTCCAGCATTTCTGACACAGCAAGAGGTGCCCCTGAAAGCGCTGACCTAGCTGCCCAGTTACAGACATGACAGGCCAAGAAAGACATAAGAGCATGAAAGTTCCAATGAATATTCATTTAAAAGCTTGCTCAAATATTCCCAAGGTAAATGTGGCTCTGTATTAATTTCACTCTGCACACTGAGCACATTGTTATTGCAGAGAGAAAGCTGCACAACCAGATAAAAATAGGTTTGGGGGTCTCTCACCAGGGCAGGAAAATTTTATGGCCCCCAGGATTGCACTGCCCTGCAGCTCTTCCTCCTCGTGTGCTGAAGGACCATCTTCCCCCCAGCACAGCTCAGCCAGGACTGGAGCAGCAGGTCCCACCAGGCTCACAGGAGAGGGCAATTCCTTTTCAGCTTGCATTTTTCCAGTGGTGTGGAAAAAGCCCACTCTGAAAAGAGACACATAAATGCTCTCGCTGGACACTGAGTTCAATTAGCTTTGCTGACCTCAGAGGCAAGGCTTTATAGCTGAGTGTGGCAGGTCACAAGGAACAGGGCAGCATAATTAGCCAGCCAAGTGTGGAGCAGGGAATCCCAGTGGGAGGCAGATCTTCACCAAATAAACCCAACCACTCGAGCTCCTCCTTCAATCCCAGCTCCTCCTTCACTGAATGTCTGGCTTTTCAACACCCGAGGCCTCTCCATGCAGAAAACCCTCATCTGCCCCACCCTGTTGATACCCCTTCCATCCATTCCCATTCCTCACACCCTGCAGCTTTCCCCACGCCATAATTGAGATGATGGCCACATTTGCAGGCATGTCTGTCATCGAGCTCCTCTTTCCATCCACTCCCTAACACAAGACCCACTCCTGTGGATGCATCCATCATCCCTATGTGCTGCTCTGGCACTGATATTCTTGTGAGGAGCTCTGGATTGCCTGGGAGATAACAAGTTTGCATCTTTAACGGCTCCTCCAATATTTGTACCCGGCTCCATCCCTGCCTGCCTGGATCTCTCCCATTGCAGGAGGTCTCTAATTGCTGCATGATGTGTCGGTTCAGCCGGCTGCTCACAAATCACTCTGTCAGCCAGGCCCTCAAAGCAGCACCTTGGGACCAATTCACTTTGGTGACATCTCAGACAGCTCCACACGGTCCCAGGAATGGGGAAAAGGATGGGAGGGAGGGGGGCAGTGGGGACCAGGATGCAGACCCACAGCCAACACAGCCCTCTGCTGCGCAGGGGCTCCAGCAGCAAAGGAAAGCACATGAAATATTGGAGCTGGGCAACCGTAGTATTCAAATAAGCAGCCAAGCTTCAGAAAGACAGGCAGCTTCCGCCTCATATCAGGAAGTGTTGGATCTCTCAGTGCTGGAAACCAATCACTTCCACACTCAGGGTCAGCTGCTGCTGGCTGCTTAGCCCTTCTTCATCCCCATAAATCACAGAGCTCCTCACTTTCCAGCTGTAAATCTGGGGAGCAGCACCTTGTGCTGTATGGGTTAAAAGACACAACAAACTATTTGGAATGGTGGTTGGGGCTCTCCATCCCATGCCAGAGGGTAGCTGGCTATCCCAGCTCTTCCCACATCCCATGAGCACCACGATGAACCAGCACTGAAAAACCAATGCCCAGCCAGGAGGGATTTTGGGAGGGACCAGGACTGAGCCACCCCCAGCCCTGCCCTGCACCCTGGTGAGGATGCTGCAGCAGCTCCTTCCCCATCCCACTCCATGTTCAGTGGCTTTTTCTGCTCCAGGCTCAGAGGGTATTTCAGCCATCTCAGTGCTTCTAATCTCTTTGGGAACATTGCTGAGAAACACAATTTCAAGCCTCCCAAGATGTGACATGACTTGTAATTTGAGGCAGAGGTGAGAGCCTACCACCCAAGGGACAGAAAACAAACCGCCTCTGCACAATTCTGCTCCCAGCCCTCCTCCCCATGATGCTCCCCTTTCCAACCCGAGCTCCCAGACCTGGGGCTGGAGTCTTTGGGCAGCCCCCTCTGGCAGGAAGGGGCCTCTGGCTTCCTTCCTCACACCCAGTATGCCGGGAGAGCAAAGCAGAGGCTGGAAAGCACCTGGATGAGGTGATGTGGGGCACAGGGTGGGGGGAGGATGTTCAGGCAGTGAGAGGGATGGAGGGTAGGGCTGGAGGGCAGCCAGCTCCAGCTCAGAGAAGCCAGAAAAGTCATCTAGGAGCAGCTCTGCAGAGCAGGAGGCTGTGGCACATTCTGGAGTGCCAACTGCTGGCACCAGCCCCGCTCCCCACCCTGTCAGGAGCCCCCAGCACCAGTCAGGTCCCAGTTCCCAAGAACAGGATCCCTCTGCAGGCACCCAGGGAGCCTCACCCCCTGCTGACCCCAAATCCCACCTGCTGACCAAACCCCCTGTGGGGGGTTGGGGTGTTGGGTTTTTTTTTTCTTTTCTTTTTTCGTCCTCTTTAGTTATGGCATTTTTTTGTCACATTTGTTGTGCGGGGGGCGGGGGAACCTGATGGCCGATGCTTAAGTGTATTTGCAAGACAACGGCTTGCCGGGCCAGGAAGGGGGAGGAAAGAGAAGAAGGGTTTTTTTCGCCGGGTTGGTTTTTGGAGGAGAGAGGACACTCAGAGCTGTGGTTGCTTGGAAAAGAACAGGCCGTTTTTTTTTCCTGCTGCTGCTGCTT
>VXBU01017655.1:236527-283970 GCA_013400315.1 Bombycilla garrulus | reverse complement strand
GGGGGGGGTTCTGAGGGAGGATTCTGCCTTTCCCAGCAGATACCTGTCTTCAACCCAAGACACCCCCTTTGCCAAATGCACTCCCACAGCTTCGCTAGGATTATCTCTCCATAAAAAGAGCTGCTGGATCAGATCAAGGCCCCAGCTCTCAGCCACTGAGCATCTTGTGGGAGCACTCCCCAAGCTGAACCCAAGCACTTCCCTGGGGCAGGGATGCCCACACCAGCACCAGGTAATTCGGGTACATTCCACCCAATGTCCCAGTGCTCTGGTGGGTGATGCTAAAACAAGAGGAGAAATAACACTGCCAGCTAGCGTTCACATGTCTGGGACCAAAACAAGGATGAGGCAGAGGAGTGGAAACAAATCAGACATTAAATCTTAGCACCAGACAAAGCCAGTAAACCATCCCAAATTTCACTCTTTAAAAAAAAAAAAAAACTTTTTGATTTTACTAGAGAGCACAGGGATTTTGCAGATCCATGGATGGGTGCTGGCAGGACCTATCCATGAATTGCAAAATCCACAAGCCCCCCATGAAAGCCTGGCTGGGAAAGGCATGGAAAGGAAATGAGTGGGATGGAGCTGGCCATGCTGGCACATGTGCCTTTGTTTCACATCAGAGGAGGAGATAATAACCACCTGTGATCCTGTAAATTTTGATTTACACTCCAGTATCCCAAGCAATGCTCTGTTCATGGCTCAGGTGTTAATTGGGAGATTCCTCCTCATTTGTGAATGTAGCAGCTCCCCAGCTTTTTGGCTTGGTGATGGTTTCATCATAATTTCCTATATGTTAGCTTTAAATCCCCGATAATCCCACACGACTGGAGCCCATTCCAAGTGAGCAGCGAAATCTAATTTAGGATCCTATTCTCTCAGACTATGTAACCAGAGCCTACTTCGTGCAGGCACAAAAATCCAATTCAGCTTCTTTGCCTCTCAACAGCTGCCCCCATGAGACTTTTCCAGATGAAAAAAACAAACACAAAATCCCACAAGCCAGACTTGGAGGAGAGCTGAGCCCCTCTGGGAAGACAGGCACCGGGGGAAGGAGCTGTGGGGCTGCAGGCAGCTCTGCTCCTGCATCCCTGCCCTGCCTGCAGAGATTTTGCAGGGTGAGGTCTTCTCTCATATCATCCCCCAGAGCTCCCCTCACCATCCATCCCCAACTCCATCCCCTGCCAGCAGCCACCTCCCCAGGCACTTCCCAGGTAACCCTTTCCCCTTACAGCCTATTTCCAATGCAGTTCAGTCCTCTCAGGCTTCTCAAGCATTCTCATTTAATTTCCATTAATCCCTATTGACCACACAACATTCACAAGTCCAGTGCAGAATATTTAAAGATTCCCAAATTCAGTGACTTACCTTGTGTCAGTGCCAGACTGAGGATGTTCAGGGCTGGAGCTGTGCTGGAAAATCAGGGTTGGGAGTCAGTGACAGCACTCCCAAAGCCAGAATTTGGGCAAGACTGAGTTTTCAATAGGATTGAATTCTGGTTTCCTGAATCGCCTTTTCAGGGTTCAGGATTTCAGACACTCTCTTGCCAGAAATGATAAGAAAAAGCTTTGTCACCCAAAAGGCCTGTTGTCCTCACTGCAAAGACAGAGGTAGCCAGGAAGAGCTGCAAGGCAAGAATGGGAGCCAAACCCACCCCCGCAGTAATCCTGACTTGATTCAGTCATCAGGGTTTGGTTCGTTTTTTGTCTTTAGGTATTGCACTGCAAACTCACATTTCCTAGGCAAAAAAAGTCTTTTGAACCAACTCTTCCCTGTTTTGGACACTTACAAATCACAGGAATGGACATTTTGGAGCGTTTCTGGATGACTGCTTTCAAACTGGGGAGAATTATCGAGCCTTACCTTCCCCACACACTCTTTCTTTGACAAAGGAGCAGTTTCCAACAAATACAGCCCAAAGCTACTCCAAAAATCCATCCTCACAGCTTCCATACTCCCTCCTCCTTTCTTTACAGCTGGGTCATCCTTTTCTCCTCCTGCCTTACTCTTCCTCCTCCAACTTGACTTCTTCCTCTTGTGGTTAATTTCCCCAGGGTCTGGGTTATCTGGGGATCATCTGCATCCAGATGAAGTTCTGGATCCTTTCTCCACACACATCCTGGCAGCCTTGGCTTTCACAGGAAAGTCTTCTGGGATGTACCTGGCCCTTCTAACAAGCTAGAAAATAAAAATAATGATTACCTGTACAGAAATTAAATTTTATGTCCCTCCCTGAGAGTCTGTGGAATGAGCAAAGTCAGTAACAATGTGAATTTTCATCCATTTAGGAAGACAGGATGAGGAGAGGGATGCATGAGTTTGTGGAAGCAGAACCCCCCTTACCTGGGGGTTCTGATGGGGGTAAGAGAGGGTGGGAACATGCATGGGGTCAGCTGGAAAAATGCAGAGGATGTAGGAGTAGGGGAGGGGAAAGGGACATAGACTGGAGAAAGCTGAGGAGATGATGGAAGGGCTGAAGGAAACTTGTGCCGCAGGGATGAGGGCTCTTCTCTCACCTTAAACATTTTTGCCCTGTTGCCTTCTCCAACTAGTCAGCCTTTGGTGGCTCTTGTCCCATTTCTGTCATTTCTTCTCCCTCTCTCCATCTGCAGTGTGACCCAGGCACACCCGAGTGCACACAGCCGGGGGTTCACCAAGAGCACATCAAGTGGAAACACAACAGAGACTGTTTTGTCTGGTTTTTTTCAGTGAAACAGCTCTATTTGTGCCATGTTAGCGGATGACAGCTTTCCAGGGGCTCAATGAAGCTGCTGGTGGGCTGCAGGATCCTGGCAGGAGGCAAGCTGAGCTGAGCTGCCACTCTCCCTGACATTTTTGTTATGCCCAGAGAGCAGCTCTTCCACATCTCGTGGGCATCACCTGAGGTTTCAGCGAGGCTCCATGCACCCTTATTGGGTGCTCCAGTCCTACCAGCACCTCCCCGTACATGGCACATCCATGGTCCCACCAGTATTTACAGCTCAAAGAGGCATCAGGAGTATTTTTCATGGGTAAATGGATCCTTTTCCCTCCATGTCACTGGCTCAGCTCCAGCCCAGGGTCAATAGAGACAGAAAGTCGTTGCCAGCTGATGAATTAGTGCAAAGGAATGAGGCATTGGTCTCAGTCTAGTTATGAGGAGACAGATGTCCACATTGCAGCTGCTCTTGTCACACCACTGCTAACCAGCACCTTCTTCCCTTCCCTTCCCTTCCCACCAAGACAGGTCTAAGTACCCACAAGGGGATTATTTCTGGAAGCATCTTCTCCACTCCCTTGTGCCTTCACAGGAAAAAAGCCAGTGGCTGGTTCCTTCCCTCAGCATATGACCTGGATCCTCCACATCATCAGTTTATATTGGGAATCAGCTCTGCCTGGTCAGGCAGGGAATGTTCACAGAAGCCCTGCCTGGTTTGGAGAGAAACTTATGCCCAAGACCTTCTCTCTGACTCTTTCCACAGATACTGTATTCACAGGAAAATGTCACATGCTGGGATTCACAGCTGGCCCTCATCCTCATTCCTGCCATATAGAAACTGCTGCCCATCCACAATCCACAAATGGATTGAAGCAGCCCATGGAAACTCCAACATCTCACCCTTCAGAAGGAAAAGCTGATGACCTAAGCAGAAACCATCCTGTAAGCATCTCCTACTTGTGTTAGTGAAGTGTGGACACCAGAGAGCCCCCATGTGCAACAGAAGAGGCAGTTTCTGCCCCAAAAGTCCCAGCTTTGACCCCTGGATTTATGGGGCCTCCTCACTGCAGGACTCGGGTCCTTCTAGCATCAGTCCAGGTGCTCTGGGGCAGAGCAGGGTAGAGAAGGAAAGGACACAGAGGGGAGCCAGGAAAGAAGCCAGCAGGTGATGCTGCAAGGTGGGGCTGCTGTCACAGAGGGGAAGAGGGCAGAACACAAGTGATGCTTGAGGACAGCCAGCCTCACTCCGTGGAGGACACAGCCCCACTTTACCACGCAGCCAGGGGGACAAATCCTGGCAGAAATAAGGCCCTTGTTACTATGGTGATTAGTGCTGCCTTGCAAATACAGCCCTGTGCCACCAGCTGTTTGTGACAGAGGTGGGTGAGCAGGCAGGCAAGAGATGGTCCCAGCCACCCTGAGCCCTCCCTGATGGGGACAGTGCAGAGGAGACTCCTGGAAGAGCCCCCTCTTCCAGCCCCCAGGGACACAGCCCAGGGGCTCCAGCTGACAAGCAGGTTTAATTGAATGTTTCTCTCTTTATGTTTCTCTTTCCAGCAAATAAAACCAGAGCAAGATAAAAATATATGATGCTTAAAGGGGACACTGCCAAGGAATTTTTATCTGTTTTAATTTGCATTTTACTCTTCGTTTGTTTGCAGCACTGTGGCTGCAAAATTGCCTTTTTTTTTTTCCATTTTTATTTCCTTTCCTGAGTTTTGTTATGTTTCCACCTGACAAATAATGACTGAGGCCCCTTGTCCTGTTGCTGTCCCCCAGGCTGTTCCCAGAGAGAGGTGCAGGTAATCCTGCAGACCTCAACAGGGTGATGTGGTTTGTCTCACCTTTGTTGTTATTATGGCCTCATTTATACCCTGGCTCCTGGAATTAACAACTGGAAGGAAGATATTAGCTTTTGGCTAAAACCCCAATGCTTGAGAGATTCCAGCTATTCTGCTCTGTAAATTTTGATATAATTTATTGCTCTCTGCCACATCAGGACCTGAAGGTGGAAATCTGAGGCTCTTGTTTTCTTCTCAGGACAAACTAATGCCAAGCTAGAAACAGTCCACAGCTAGAATTCTCCACAACCTCCACTTAGAGCTCCAAGACAAGCCCAATTTCCCTCCTCCCGGCTTGGGCCCTGCTAATTTCCCCAGCCGCCGTGATAAATGCCTGTGCCTGCAAAGTGACATCTTTCTAATCTGCTCCAAGACAGATGGGTTCCTCTGCCGGGAGAGAAATCCCACGGTGAAACCTGTCCTGGACAGAAACCACAGCACTGAAAGCTGGAGCAATGTGAAGGGGGGGTGGTGCCATCATATCTTTTTCTGCTTATTTATCCACACATTAGATGGGGATGAATAAGAGCTTTGCGGGCTTCTGGCACCACGAGCTTTGCTGGGGATAGAGAGAGGGGGAGTACAAGCATCTTCCCCTCCAGGTGCACCTGGAGAAACCACCCCCTTCCCAGGCAGATACCTTCATCTTCCTCTGCAGGTGAAGGAGCAGCCAGGGCTTTCCAGGCTCAGGGCTTCAAGCTGCTGCTGTTCTGGTGCAACTGCAAATGTGTGTTTGGGAAGGCAGCACCTGCACACCTTCCCAGTCTGGTTTAGTGACAGCAGAGATGGACAACAAGGGGCCAAATAGCAGCAAGGTAAGACTCTCCCAAATTAGCACGGGTGCCACACCAGGAGCAGGGGGATCAGTCCCCAGCGTGTCCCCACCTGCTTAGACCCGGGAGAGACAACGGCCCAAGCTGCCAGTGGGACCTGCATGGCCCCTGACCGTCCCAACCGCCCCCCGGAGCATCCCTACCCTCCACTCCGGGAGCATCCATACATCCCTGCCTTCCTCCCGTGCCTGGTCGGGCGAGCACGGAGCGCTGGTGCCATCTCCTGGGCTGCGGCCGCTGCCAGCGGCTTCCCAGCCCTGCCCGCTGCAGGAGGGTCCCCACAGTTCCATTCCCCGTGAGACCGAGGCATCCTGAACAGGACCATCCTGAACAGGACCACCCTGAACATCATGAACAAGGCTTGCTGTCACACCCAGCCGAGCAGAGCCGCCCAGACTTCCTCCTGCAGCAGCACCACCTGCATCTTCCTCACCTTCCACCCTGCTCCCAAGTGCTCTGCCAGCTCACACTGCCCAGAGCCTGCTGTGGCCTCTGGCTGGTTTTCGTGGGCTTTAGCTGTGGCTTGGTGAGGAAGAGCGTTTCTTCAAGCAGAAGCTGTGCTTGTCACATGGAGTGACCGGACAAAGGGAAGACTGGGGAAGCCTCAAATGGACAGAGCAGGGTTAGACTGGATATTAGGGAGAAATTCCTCCCCGTGAGGGTGGGCCAGACCCTGGCACAGGTTGTCCAGAGAAGCTGTGGCTGCCTCATGAAAAAGTTCAAAATCAGGTTGGACAGCCCAGGATAGTGGAAGGTGCCCCTGCCCAAGACAGGAACTGGATGACCTCTAAAGTGCCTTCTGACCCAAACCCTTCTACAGTTCTATCACAAGGTCCCCAAGACCAAGCCCAGCCCTGCCACAGCCCAGTCACATCCTGAGACCTCAGGGGATGCACAAAATCCGCTCTAGCAGCCAGCACAGCTCACCACTGCTCTCCCACGTGTTCTAAGCCCTTCCCATGCTCTCAGAGAATCCCCCACTCACACAGTGGGGCATTAGTTCCTTGAGAACACATCAGTCAATATCTGCCTAGTGTTAAAAGCTGATTCCTCTGTCTGACAAGCCCTGGAGAAGATGGTGAGCCTGGTGCCTCCAAATCACAGCTCAGTTCCTCTTCCAAAGCATCCTAAATTCAGGCTAAAAATAAATGGGCCGTATTGATTTCCTTTTTAAAACTAATGCTGGGGAGTGATGTGTTCTGTGCTCAAGGTAGAGCAAAAGGCATTAGTCACAGGGAAGTACAGTCACACCCCTCCAAATCCCCACAGATGTAAATAAAGCTCATCTCACATCAAGCCCCTTACACAGGGTCTGGGGCAGCAGCAGCAGAGCTGTGGGGCTGGTCCAGAGGGGTTGTCTCATGGTCCGGCACAATTCCAAAGCCCAGCATGTGACTTTTTGGGAACTTAAAACCCCATCCCTATACAGAGGCTGCACGTGAGGTATCCAGGGGGCAACACTGCAAAATAGCATCAAGTGAATGGAGAGGAGAGGTTTACTCCACCATACTGGGGACACATCCTCATCCCCATCCCGGTCCTCTGAGGGCAAGGGACTCCCCCAAACTGGGTAAGGGGTGCAGACCCTCTACCCAGGCCTAGCATCTACCCAGTGCCACAGCACAGCTGTAGTTAGGAGGAGCACAAGCTGAAGGCACTTGAATTTAAAGCAGCCGGGGTCCTGGGCAGTGTGGAGGGTGGGGTGAGAGCCAAGGTGCAGCTTGTCAGGACAATTAGCACCTCGGCCCAACTGTTTGTCTCCTTAAATTAACAGCACAAGTACAAAGTCTGGTTTGGTGGTGGTTGCAGATGTGAAACAGGCTTCAGATTGTGCTTCTCCCACCTAATGCAGAGGCAGGCAGCATTCCCAACTTCTCTGCAGTGCCCCCAGCATCTCCAGCTCCCTGCAGCAACCCTAGCCACCTACAGCACCCCCAGCACCCTGCAGCATCCTCTTCATCCTTAAGTTCATCCCGAGACGGGGCAAGCACGCCAGAAACACCAAACAAACCCTGTGACATCCCCTTCTACTTCCCCAGGTGAACCCAGCACATCTGCCCAGCTGTTTCCAACCACAGACATGAGGTTCCCATTGCTTTTGCCTGCAGCACACAGAAGGAACCCCCTGCTCCTGGGGAACGGGTACATGGCCTAAGCTGCAGACCTGCCACCATGGGTGTGCTCCACCCGCTACCTCCGGCCAGGGCGTTGCTTCAGCCAGGTCACATCCGAGGGCTTTGTTTCCTTTCCTTTTCTAATCCCTCCAGCACATGGGAAGACAGATGCTGAGAAGCTAAATCCCAGCAGCATTCATGAATGTGCTGTCTCCTGCCAGCGCCGGATGGGATATTCCTTCCAGGCTCGCGCTGCGCTCCAAGCATGCTCGGCGCTCTCCTCCCTCAGAGTTTCTTCCCCAGCCGCAGCCCCTCGCAGCCATTGGGACCCCATCCCCACTCTGTGGGCGGCCGACCCCCTCCTGTGCCGGTGGTGGGCGGCAGAGGGGAGCCTGGGTTCTGGCACAAGGCCCAGCCAGGGTGCAGGGTGTAGTTTTGGGGAGGAAGAGGCAAGTAGAGGAGCCGAGCTGTGCTTTATTGAGAGCTGCACAGGGAGCCTCTTCCCTGCAGGTGAATGTCAGCATTCCAGGGAAATAGTTGCCAGGGATGGCTCTGCCCATGCCAAGCAAACAGGCCACACAGCTGTCCAGGGAGGGGGCTCTCTCATGGAAAGGGCTCCCAGCTTGGCCAGCCCACACAGGGCTTAGATGCAGCGGATGAGTTGGGGCTCCTGGGAGAGACGGGGTGACCAAGAGGTGCCCATGTGAGCAGGGTGCCCCGCAGGCATGGCAGGGCTCTGGGTGGAGGGCAGCATCTGTGGAGCCCCTCGGCAGCCCTCCACACCTCCCTCTGTACCGGCTACCCTGGAAACACATCCTAAATAAAGCTGGGATCGGATAAATAAATGCGTCCGGAGGCCTGCGGGTCAGCCAGCACTGAGAGGAGGAGGGGAGAAGCCAGAAGGGATGGGAACAGTGGCTGCCTCCAACACCGGCCCCAGGACTGCAGGGGAAGGAAAGAATTTAATTTTTCTTATTTTTTCCCCTTCCTCAAAGTCCCCCCCAGCCTCCAGCCCCCCACGGTAGGCACTCACCAAAGGGCAAGGGCAGCCCCCACTGCCTGAAAACAGATCTGGCATCGGCATTGGCCCCCCGGGGTTGAAGCTGCCTGGCAGGGGGAAGGACAAAGGTCCCTCGTGCAGAAGCAGCTGCCAGCCCTGCCCGAAGAGCGAAGACACTGTTCCACGCTGGCTCTGCCCCTCTGCCGCTCAGCCAGATGTTGGCTAGGAAAGGGAAAAACAAATCCCCTGCTGCTGCCGGGGCCTGACTGAGGGATGGGAAATGTGCTGGCCAGATGTGGGGCACAGGGCTGTGCTCGAGGCTCAGCAAGGGGGCCAGCCAAGTTGCCTGCGGCAGGACTTGGTGAGGATGTTCCTCTGCACAACACAGAAAGTTTTGAGCAGAGGTTGTGATTTCCTTGTTGGAGGGGGAAGAATATAATAATTTAAAAAGCAGTGGAAGTTTTCCTCTGTCCTTGCTATGGACAGGTTTGTCTTGGATATTTTCCCACCAGCTTCCTACCTGTGGAGTGGACCCTGAGCATCCTTGAGGGGGAGGATACTCAGGTTGCTTGGAACATTTCCTTGCTCAAGCTGTCCTTGCTGCCCTCACCCATGTCCAATGTTCCCTTGGCAAAGGGTGGTTCATTCGCAGCCGCCCAGTGAGCAAAGCAAACCTGAGGACAGAGGGTATTGAGTAAAGCCAGGGGATGTCTGATGGTGGGTTGGAGGTAGCCCTGGTGTTTTGGGGAATTGTCCTGGTGAGTTGGAGGTGGTTCTGGTGGGTTGTTGATGGTTCTGGTAGGTGGGAGAGGAATGGATGTGTTCAGCCCATGTGTTGCCTATGACGTGATGGGGGCAGCAGAGATTGAACTCCAACCTGAAGGCTAAAGCCCTGCATCCCCTCTTCCTTCATCAGCCCCTAAAAGGGGCAAAGAGATGAGACTGCTGAGGACAGACAGAGAGAAAAGCCTCCCAGAATCCTCAGCAGACCGTAAGATAAAGAGCAGGAAAGGGAATACTTTGCAAAATTGAATCTGTACAAATCAGCCAGCATGGCCAATATGAAACCCCTAGACTAAACAGAATTAGCTAATGAACTTACTGAGCCCCTGGCAATTACTCAGAAAAAGTTACTGAAAAAACAGCACATCCCAAGTTTATTTAATGTCTTTATTAATTATCTGAAAGCAAAAGTAAACAATAAATTAATTATGTTTGCAGATGACTGTACGCTGGAAGGTGTTGCAAATGCTACCAAAGATGGCAAAGTCACACCGAGGGCCCTTAGAGGGGTTAGAATTAACCCAGCAGGAAACAAGCCACATGTAATCCATCAGCCAAACATGGCACTGGGGGCAAAAGGGCCTGAAATCCAGAAATCCATGAGGAAGGAGGGGTGTGCTGCACAAGAGCCAAGGAGGAGGATGGGAGAACCTTTGGAGGGGGCTGGAAAGATGGGACATGAACAAGGAGTAGGGAGCCAGGCTGGGTGGAATGCTGGGTCTCCAAAGGGTCGTGACCTTGTCCTGAATCAGCTCTGAACCAGGAGGAGAAGCTGGAAAGCTCTTTTCCCAGCACTGTGCTAACAAGTTGGAGTGCTATGAGCCCCGAGGGCCAAAGGTCACCCTGATTGCCAGCTGAGAGAGGTGTGAGGTTTGCAGGGTCGCTTCAGGAATACGACCAGGGGTGGGTAACGGCAGCTTTGGGACTGAGTCGCTGATCTGGATCTGAGTGGACACCAGGAACTGGCTTTGCTCTTCCAGAAGTGCCCGGTGCCAAGGGCCCTATGAAGATTAGCCCAGCTGGTCAGAGCATGGTGCTAATAACACCCAGCTTTGATCCTTGCACAGGCCATTCACTTAACAGATGGATTCGATGATTCCTCGTGGGTTGCTTCCAGCTCAGAATATTTTGGGATTCTGGGACATCCTGCTTAGCCCGGAGCAGGCGGTGCCTCCGGAGCCGCCCCTCGCACCCCACGTCGGGCCCTTCCCCGCTCCTCCCTCTCCTCGCCCGGCGGGAACAAGGCTGCTTTCACGAGCGGGTGTGGGTGCCGAGGGCCTCTAGCCCTTTAAGAGAGAAAATTTGGGCTGTAATCTGAGCGAATTTCTCCTTTCTGACAGGCGGGAGAAGTTGCAGGTCCCTCCCTCGCTCCGCTTTATTAAATATAGTAGTAGCAGGAGCCCTCGCCTGGAACCGGCCGCCGGCCGCGGTTGTGCCGTCCCGGAGCCCTCGCCACTGCTCCGCCCCGGGGGACACGATGGGTGCCCGAGGTGGCATCGCCACCCTGCTGCTGCTGCTGCTGCTGGCCGGCCACCCCCAGCCCCTCCGCGCGGGACCCCCGGCCGGAGGTGAGTCCCGTCCCCCAGCCCGGCCGAGAGTGAAGGGTGGGAAATCCTGCGGGATGAAGCCTGCTCCGGGGAGAGCTGGGGAACCAGCGGGGAGCGGTGCGGACATGGGTGACCCACGGGTGCAGGCTGTCTCTCCCCGGGACAGCGCGGGGTCCTGTCGTCAAGCCGGCAGGAGCTCTGTGCTCTGGGGCAAGCCGAGGGTGGGAGAGGAGCGGTTCGCAGGGCGGTGGGTGCCTTGCCGTGTGCTTTTCCGATGTGCGGCTGTGTGGGATGGGGCTCGGATCAGCTTTGGTCGGCGCCGGGGACAGTCGGCGGGGAGAAGCGCGGTCGCCGCCCCGCCAAGCCCAGCGCCATGGGGAGGGAGTTCGCCAGCCCTCCGTGCCCATGTTTGGCCTTGCCACGGGAGCCGCCTGCGAGGGCAGCCCCTCTTCATCCCAGGAGCGGGGGTCGGCAGGATGGAGGGAGCCGGGGCGTCTGCGGGATGTGTGTCACCTCCCGGGGCCGCTCCGCCCGGTTGTCCTGTGCGAGGGGGTGGCTGGTGACCTGGGGCGAGTGGCTCACCTCTCCCACGAGCACCGCCCCAGAAGGGTGCGGGACCACCCCTGGGAGGACAGGGCACCGGGGACCAGCTGGGGTCTAGGGTCCCCCTCACGGTGCCACAGGGTCAGCGCTGGGCATAGCAGTTCCGGCGGGACAGAAGTGGTGGATTTATACCCGGTTTTCCCCATGAAGCTGCTAGGTTTGCCCACCCAGCTCTTGTCGAGGGCGTGTGTCCAGCCTCAGCATCCTGACAGCCGTCCCACAGCCCTGCTCCCTCTCCTGCCCCTCGGAGCCTCAGCAGGCTCTGTGCATCTGAACGGGGGTCTCATTCCACCGGGACAGGTCTGACCCTCCAAGCCGTGCCTGGGATCTGACTGGGCACTGCACTGCATCACCAGCGTCTGCAGCTTTGAACATGAAGGGAATTTTAAAAGCACTTTTATGTCCCTAAATCACCCCAAAAATAATATATCATTTCACTGAGCAGTTTCTCTTCCCCTAACTTCCCCCCAGGGACCAGGACTCTGACCAGCAGTGAGGCAGGAGCTTGCCCCCAGCAGTTCCCAAAGGAATTACTGAAAACCTCCAGTCTTTTGCTCCCCAGTCATCCTCTGCATCCCAGCCTTATGTGTCAGTGCAAGGAGGGGGATTATCCCAGAGCCCAGCCTTATGGCCCTCAGCACCTGCAGGGCTACTGTTGGTCTCTTGTTGTCCCTGTTCCCCCCCAGAGAGCAGGTGGCCTCTGGGACATGCTCCTTTCATTACCTTAGGCCTTGTTCTTTCTATTTTTTGTCATGCACCAAAATAGAAGGGTGCCTGGCAAGCTGAGTGGAAAAAAATCCCTTTTGTTAATGAACAGAGTGGTCTCCTTCCTCCCAGGCCTGACCTTTCCATCCTGGAATGGGATTTCCCCACATGGATCTGTTGCTTGCACGGTGCCCAGGGTGGGTCTGAGGGCTGTTGTGGCAGTCCCAAACTCTTTCACGGTGGATGGGCTGGAGAAACACCCCAAAAAACCCCAAAACCCCCATGGCTTTCACTGACACCTGCCAACACAACACCCCCAGGTGACTCCCCACATGTCTGTAACACAGCTCTGGGGATCAATGGGCATCTCCCTGGCGGCAACATGTAGGGCTGGGGAGGAAAAGGGGGTTTACAACCATTTTTCAATACTGGAGACCATTTCTGCACTGGGCTGAAACAGATGTGCCAGCTGTGACCCTGGGTCTGGGCAGCAGCTTCCCACAAGCCCCCTGCAGTTGAGAACATCCCTGCCGAGACCAGCAGATCTCATTCCAGCTGTTCCCATGGGCTGAGGCTTTTGGGGTGAAGCCTGTGTTTTGTGTTCCCTCCAAGCTCAGGTTCAGGAGCCTGGGGCTTCCTGCCCAGCCCCAGAATGGGAAGAGTCATGATGCACTTCATCAAATACAGGATTATACCAAAAAGAAAAAAAACACTCATGAAACTTGTCCTCTTGACATCAGAGTGTGAAGCTTTAGTAAACTGTTTATCAACAGCCTGGCTCCCCTCTGGTTCCCAGTGAAGTCACCCACAGGCTGGGCTCCCCCTTCCCCTGTTACTGGAGGTTTGGAAGGATGGGAGAAGAGAGAATTGGATGTGTAGACTCTTCCTGAGCAGCGTTCACCCCAAGATTTCAGCAAGCGGGTGCCAAAAATGTGACACTCTCTGAAGTTTAGGCTGACCCCAGAAGCAGTGACAGGGTCCTGGGGAGGCAATGGGGACACTGGCTTGTTCGGGATACCTGCCCATGGACAGGGAGCAGTCCCTGCCCTGGGGTATCCATCCAGGATCCTTTTTGCTTCCTCCAGATTTCTCGGCTCCGTGGAGCCACCTCGGCTCTCCCTTTCCTCCACTTTTGGAAATCTGACTGGTTTATTCAAACCTTCCTTTTTATGATCCCACCACATGTTTTAAGGTCATAGCTCAAAGCAGCTGGAAAAGTTTCCAGCTGATGGGAAAGAACAGGAAAAATGCTGAAAAGGGGGGAGAACGCAAACTGGTATCGTGGGAATCGAGGAGGAATATTTCTGTCTCACTCTTATATTTAGCAACAGAGGACTGTGGGCAAATATATAATAAGCACATTCCTGCAGGATTGCAGGACAGGGTTAAGTTCACCCGGAGAAGCTCATGTCAGGTTGAAGGCTGGACAGGAACAGGGCCTGGGAGGCGGGAGTCTGTGTTCCTAAATAAAGCTCAAAGCACAGTCTGTTCACAACAGGCGTTGGCCCAGCCCAGCCTCGGCTCCCCGGGGCTACTCCCGTGGCCCTTTCCAGGTGCTGGGCTCGGTTTGTCTCCTTTTTGGGAAGCCAGCTTCCCTGAGTGTGAGCATCGCCCCCAGCCTTCAGCCGGGAGACTCCTAGAAACTCCTGTGCCCTTCCCAGCTCTCACCTGGGCATCCCAAGCCTGGTTTGCCACCAGCCCCTTCACCGCACTGTAACTCCAAACCCCTTGGAGACACAGAGAAAGGAAGGTGTCCATCAGAGCTCCCTCATTCCCAAACCAGCCCTTCCCTGAACTGTCTCCATCTTGCACTGTGTTTGGTTGGACGTTTCCGTGGTGCACAAGGATGGGACACCCCTCAGACCTTTTCTGAGGTAAACAGACCAGGAAAAGGGAGGTCGAGTTTTTATATTGAGCAAGACAGCAGAATATTGTTAGATATTGTTATATGAGGATAATTTTTAGTCTGTTGGATTGATAGAATATTAATATATTCTATAAAGTATATTCCGAATACATTCTATGAAGTCAGACAACCTTTCACAAAGCCTTTGCTTCGCAAAGCAGAGCTGAGAGTCACGATTCTGCAAAGCCAGTCTAAAATCCATAGGAGCTTGGACTGCTGCAGCTCTTCCCAACTCCAGGACAGGGACAATGTGGGTTTGCTGCTTGATTTGTCACCCATTACCAGTCCTTTATCCTCAGGACAGACCAAAGAGGGCCTCTCAACTGGCATCAGGGTGGGGTGGGAGATGTTTATGCCCTGAGCTGTGGATCCAAGAGGGTGATAAATTGCCATTTTCCATCCTTCCTCCCCGGGGTGTGTCACCCGTTCCGCATGGCTCCGGGCAATACCTCTGGGAGCTGCCCTGTGCCCAAGGGCTGCTCTTGGCTGCCTGACAGCCGGACAGACAGACAGAAAGTAGCCTGGAGAGGGGCGGGTACTGCCAAAAATTGCTGGGAGTGGAGAAAGTCATGGGGCAAACAGCATGGTTTGGAGGTGGCCGGGCCCATCACGTGCCTCCCAGACAAGGAGACAGAGAAGCAGCATTGATCCATCACCGTGACTCATGGAGCTCTGAGTCAGCTGGGGATGGCCCTGTGAATCCCTGCTGCTACTTTTGCCCAAATCTTGGCTTTCTGGAAGTTGTTTGTCCTCTTTGCTGCAGGCAGGCGAGAGAGGGAGGGTTTGGAGTCACCAAGTGCTTGTGGTGCCACCACCAGCTGTGTTAATGGGTGCTCCCCATCCTCGACCATCTCATCCCCCTGGCTTGCTGCAGCACTGGCACGAAGAGGGGCGGGCAGCAGGAATTTCCCATTCCCTTTCCCAGCCTCCGGCTGGGTTTCAGAAGAGCTTCAAGGTTTTCAGCATCCCATCCCACAGAAATTTCCGAGCCCACCAGGGTCATTTCCTCTGGGAGCTTGGGAGAAGAGAGGGAAGTATTGGCCCGAGGTAGATGTGGCTGAGAAAGCCCTGCAGCCCTGGGAGGAGATGTGAGCACCCGCTTCCACACCCCCACAGGCCCCCAGCCGTGCCTCCCCCCCGCGCTACAAATAGAGCAGTCATTTATTTTCTCCATAAACATCGCCCCGGCGGGTATTTCTCATGGATGGGAAAGTCAGGGGACAGCAGGAGTGGGGAGGGAGAGGCAGGGCAGGGAGGGGGACAGAGGAGAGGAGAGGAGAGGAGAGCTTTCAGCTCTAGATACGGGGGGTGGGAGGGGGGAGAAAATTCTAATTTTCTTTGCAGACAGTTTAGCATGTCAGCCCTAGAGGAGCAAAAAATATCCTCTCTCTCCCCCATCCACACTGCAAACCCCCATCTCTGTCCATGGAGACACTTTTCTCTGCCCCTGGCAGCACTCGGAATCACCAAAAGCTCATCCTGGTCGTGTCCTTGGTGCTCTTTGAGGTGCAGGGTGCTGCCTTACCAGCACAACTAAAGCTGAATCACCCCAATTTACACATTTTACACCACAATTGCACGTTTTACCATCTCTGTTAAAGAGAGCTCCCTAAGCCCTGGATGCTGCAATTTAGGCAAGCAGGTATCTTCTGGCAAGGTTTCAACACTCCCGCTCGTGCTCATTCTTCCCCCACAATTTTGGCTGATAACTCCCCCCATCCTGGCACATCAGGAGCCACTTGACACCAGCGAGGCTGGGAAACATCAGAGCCCGGGCGGCTGGAGCCGGGCCCCTCTCTGACGGCGGCTGCCGGGCTGTTTGTTGACACCAGGCGAGGATCTCTCCGGTAACACCAAGCTGTTCCAAGCCTGTCTGTGAGCATCCCCTGGTCTGGCTCCTCCAATCACCCCGCCAGCTCCCTCCCCTCAGTGGGTCTGGGGATGAGCTTGGGAACAGGCACTGGCTCTGTTGGACAGGCAGGGATGGGATTCAGGGATCTGCAGGTGGGATGTGCACCCAGGTGTCCCACTCCTCCAAGATCCTCTGCCTCCTCCAGCATGGGGCTGGCTGGGAGTGTCCCCTCATATGCCACCACATGCCCTTCTGCAGCTCTGCAAGCTTTTCCTTCACTGGGTGGGACAGCTGGGGTAGGGAACACAGTGGCAGCGGGTGCCAGGATTTGCAGGGTGGAGCTGGAAAACCTGCCAGCCTGCGAGACAGGGGAAGAGGGCTTGGGAGAGAGAAAAAGAAAGAAAAAATAGAACAAAACCCGACTTCGAATGGTTTGGAAACCACGTCCTCTGGGGCTGATACAATATTTCCAGGCCAACTTCTCCTGGCAGCGGGAGCCTGAGCGAGCCTGAGTCACGCTGCAGGGGACGGCACAAAAGCCCCATTGAGCCTCCCGCTTCCCCAAATCCTCCCACTTTCTCCTCCCACTTCACTTCCCAGGGCAAACACTCCAAACACTGCATCCAGCTTGGACTTATTCCTTAAGTCCCTCCGGAGCCATTGAGCCACACATCGTTAAAAGCTCTTCATCCCTGCTCCCACTCATGCCAAGCTTTGGGGGTGTTTGCTCTGGGGGCGCATCCCCCCAGCTCTTCCCAAAAGCACAGTCACCTTTGTGGGGGGTTTCAGGCTGGCTCCCAGCTCCTTGCCCTCCCCTCCATGGCTCTGCATCTGGCCGAGCAGGAGAGCTCAGGAAATACCATCAGCTTTAGGGCTGTGCTTGAATCATCGTAAAACCATGCTGGATAAGCAAAGGAGCTCTGGAGTTCTAGCCAAGCCTCCTGGATCCTGCTTTATGGCCTCCAGCTATCGCAGCTCCTAATGCTGCTCCATAAGGATGAGGAAGGCAGGCAGGAGCAGGCACAGGCGCTGGGCAGGGGGTTGGGGTCTGGCAGGACACAGGAGAGTACAACCAGCCCCCTCCCAGAGAGCACAGAATTAGCAGGCGGCATGTTTTCATGCCTGACCCCAGAGTCCGTGGGCTGTAAAAAGGCTGTTTTTCCCCAAAGCTGTCAGGCAGGAGGCTGGGGAAGGCGAGCAGAGAGCAGCTGGCCGGGGAACGGGGGAGAGGAACTGAAGGAATAAACACAGGAGGAGGGGTTCAAAGCAGTGTGGTGCAGCCAGAGGCCACCGTGGTGGGATGGGGGCGAAGCACAGCACACCTGGCCAGGACTCTCCTTCCAGGCCCAGAACAAGGGTGATGGCACTTCTGGTGGTCGGCAGACCTGCGAAGGTGACCAACCGCAGCTTTTCTGGTGGTTTCGTGGGTGCTGCTTTCCAGCAATCTCTGCTGGACAGCACTCCTGGAAAGCGCCAGCCCCTGGGAGCCCCACCATGAGGGAGGGCCAGATGGAGGGTGGGAGGCCAGAACCAGAGCACTCATTCCCATTGCTGGGGTTGGAAAAGCACGCACAACCCTGGCTCAGGATGTGGGAACAGCAGTCACTCGAATCACTGGGACTGGGGATAAAAGAAAAAGTCCTCCTGCATGCCAGGAGCTATCACAGCAGGGATAGATCTGTGCCCGTAACACCCCATCCTATAAATCTTGAGACAGAACCCCAAGCTTTCCTGGGCAGGCACAAGAGGACTGTGGTGTGATCCCAAGCTCTCCACTGGGTTTGAATGCCCTTGCTGCAGATTAAACCCAGCTCATCTCCATTGCACTGGGATTTCTTTGCTGTGGAGACACAGATGGGTGCTCAGCTCAGGTCTCTGGGCATGTCTGAAGGCAGCAGGCCCCCCATTTGTCCCCCTGGCACACCCCCCTCAGCAAAGCCCAGAGCCACGGTGTTTGCATTAACCTCCTTGCAGGCCGCTCATTTCCTTTCCTGGCCATAAATAAAACCACACCATAAAACGAAGGGAATGTGGAACATAATGAAGCCTTTCTCCAAAAGTCCATTGGATCCCTTCCTCCCGTGGCCCCTCCACCCTGTATGGGGACAGGGGCACAGCCCATCCCCAGCTCCAGGGGGCTACAGGTCCCTCTGGGCATCAGAGAGCCAGGCTGGAGACAAGAGAGCCTGAGCCACCAGGACCACCCACGGCGCTGGTCCTGCCCACCCCGCCTGCGCTGGGAGCGGGACGGGAGCCTTATGCACACACTCTGGGGGGAACAAGAGGGGATCAAGCTGCTGAGCAGCATCTCCGGGGCTGGGCAGCCACCCCCAAGCCCCTCCAGTATTTGCATGCCCCAAGACCCTCCAGTGTTTGCATCCCCTTGCATCCCTCTGATGTTCACATTGCCCCAGCCCCCAGGTGTTGGCATCCCCCTGAACCCCTCCCATGTTCACAGCCCCCCGAATCTCTCCAGTGTTCACATCCCTCAGCCCCTCTGGCGTTTGCACAGCGGGTGGGTGCAGCACAATGGGGCTGGCAACGGGTGACCTTACTACCTTAAAAATTACTTAAATTAAAAAAAAAACAACCCCAAACAACTCAGAGAGCCTCAAAACCATCTCCTGAGGCTACGGAAAACGAATGCAGCAGGCTGCCCTTGGGGCGGCCCAGCAGCAGGCGCAGCGCCGGCACAGGGGCCGCTTGTTGGTGCGGGGAGGAAGGCAGGAAGGAGGGCAGCCGGCGGGCTGGGCTGCACCAGTGGCCGCACAAGCCCGGGGCTGTTCGGGCAACAAGGAGCTTTCACTCCCCGGCTGTTTTTCCACCGTTGGAAAACCGGTGTGGCCGGGGTGGGAAGCGGCTGCAAACACAGGGAGTCTTTCAGGGGGGCGCGTGTGTCTGCACGGGGCTCTCCTGGCACCCGCTCCGGTCATTAAAGGGCTGCTTTAATGAATTCCAGTCCCCTCCCTGCAAACACAGCCGGCCGCCGGCCCTGGGCCCCACCTGCCCCACCGCAGCCTGAATGGAGCCTTGTTGAGCATCCAGCCCCTCCCCGGTTCCACACCCCTACATCCCCGGGCAGGGCTTGCTCCGCTCCTTCCTCCTCAGCCTCAGCGTCCTCCTGCGGCCAGAGCGATAGCAGACCCTGCAGCCCCTCAGGGACTGGGCTGTACCGCAGACACGCCGGGGCACCTCCTCCTGCACACCCAAAATGCAGCTGGCTGTCCTCGGCAGGGCTGGGGATGCCCCACGCTGGGGTAGGAGTCTTGGGGCAGGGCAGCATCCACCCACCAGCTCACATGCCCTCCCACACATCCAGGAGACATCTCCCTGCTTCGAAAATCCATTGTGTCCAGTGCCGGTTCTCTCTGAGCTGAGATTTCCGAGTACTTCCCTTTGCCTGGGCCTGGAGTTGGCTCCTTCAACCTCCTACGTGCTGAGAAGGAGGTGGGAGAAGTTTTTGTGCTGAGATGTCTGTTAAAACACAAAGGAGAGCCCAACACAGCCTTGCTGAGCCCCAAGCACTCCGAGAGCCCCCAGCATGGAACCCCCTGAGTGGATGGGGATCCTCCCAGGTTCTGCTCCCCCAGCCAGAATTCCCTGAACACAAAAAAACCAGCAACTGGAGAGGCCAAACCAGCCGTGTTTGCAGCTGGAGGAGCAGGGGAACAGGGCCAAAGAGTCCCGGAGCCGGCGCGTGGCCGGCGGCTGGGGCGGATGCCGGGGCAGTGCCGGCTCGCACAGAGCCCTCGCTTGTTTGCCGGCCCCAGGAGCAGCCCAGCACACCCGGGGCCTCGCTCCCAGAGCCCTCCTTAAAACTTTTGGCTCACCTCCTTGTTTTTTTCAACGCAAAAAAAAAACCAAAAAAACCCAAGTGACACTGCAGTCTATAATCTGCTGGCTGGCTGCTCGGAAACTGTGACGGAGGCTCCTCTCGCCTCATCAACGCTTTTCAATCGGCTTGGCAAGGCACGGATGGTGATTTCCGGTGGGACGTAGCAAGCTGAGAATGTCAATTGTTTTTTTTCTGGGGTGAATGGGACATCCGGGGTGTCTACTCCAACCCATGGCCAGGACGTGGTGACCTGTTGCTCCCCATGACAGGAGAGGAGGGCCCACCTTGGGCGTCTGCATCCAGGGATGAAGGACACAACCCTCGTATGGTATGATCATGGCATCCTTAGATCATTTGAGATAGGTGCTTTTGTGGCATGGGAATTCATCCTCATGGGATAATCCCAGGAGCACACCTGAGCCTGCCCAGGTGATGGGGATGGGTGCCTGGAAGTATCTGCTTGCTCCAAGTGATGGACCAGGATGGGGCACCCTGTCCTATAGAGGCTTCTCCAGAGCAAAAGGCATTTGAAAAAAAAAAACAAAAATCCACGTTTTCTGCATCTCTTCTGAAGTGGAGGGCAAGGAAGAGGAGAGATGGAGGTGAGAAGCTGCAGGTCCCTGGTGAAAGTGAAATTTGTCACAGGCTGAGTGGCTTCACATCCTGGCTGGGCTGATGAAGGAGGAGAGTGGCCGTGAAATAAAGCAGGAATTTGGGAAGACAAACAGCAGTAACTCACATGGTTCTGCTGCTGGAGAAAAATTCCAGCACCTCCTGGATCCAGGCAAGGGTCCTTCCTCCTCCCCTACAAACAGCACCACTGCCCTAGGCATCCACACCTCTGGGAGCTTTTTATTAGTAGTATTTTATGAGAGAAGAAGAAAAACATTTCTGACCGCTTTGGGAGAGTGAAGGCAGGACAAAATGTGCTGGCTGCAGGAGCTGGTGCCCCCTGGCACACTGGAAAACAAGCTGGTCTTGCTGGAGCAGCCCCAAACCCTCATCCCCAGCACCCACAGCAAGATACTGCCCAGCCCCGGAGCAGGCACGGGAGCTGCTGGTGGGTCCAGCCCAGCCAAGCTTTCCCTCCCCATGAGAGCAGCTGCTCAGTACCCATCTGAAAAACATTTTTGAATTAGGGGAAGCCACTAAAATGTAGCAAAATCCCAGTGGGAGCTGGAACATGGAGCATGCACAGGGAACCTCAACGGGAGCCAGCACGTAACATATATGGATGTCTCCGGGGAGCTCATGTGTGCACACACATGTGCCTGTGGTTGTGCAAGGAGGGACAGGAAAATTCCCTTTTCCACTGTGCCACGTCACTCCTGCTCACCAAGCCCCAGGACAAGGCGGTGCTGAGAGCCCCAGCACCCACCACCCTTGGCCACTGGGCAAGGCTGGTTTTGCTGGGACCATGGGAAGAAGGGAGCAGGTCAGGAAAGGACAGAGCCCTGCAGAGAACAGCACAGCTCCTCTGAGTCACTGGCTGGGCTGAAGAGGACAAGGAAGTGCCCCATGCCAGCAGCATGCATGAGGGCCAGGGAATGAGCAGGCACCCTGACAGCCTTGTCCTGGGCTGAGCAAAGGGCTCGGTGTTACAGCAAAGGCCAGATATTTCCATGGTGCCATTTCCTCTCTGTCCAGAACGGGTGGGGTGATGGTCCTTGCAACACCCACGTCATCCTCCCAGACCACAAGCGAAAACTGAGGCACTTTTTTTCTGCTGCCAATGGCAGGAAATGATTTTTTGTGGTGTCCTGCACAAGGAGGTCTCCCCATTCCCAAAGGGCTCAGAAAAGCTTCCCCCATGCAGGGCTCAGCTCTGAAGAAAATGTGAAAAGCTAAAATAAGAGTGCTCCAACTCTGTCCCTGCCACGCCAACTTTTGCCATCATCTCTACAGATGGTCCACTTCCAAATGCCTCAGTGACTGTGGCTGTCTTGCAGGGTTGGGTTTTCAGTTGCTGGGCCGGGTTTTCACTTGCTGCACCACCCTGTGTGCAAAGTCTGCACTGCCCGTTCCCACCCTGGTCATCCCACAGAAATTTGGGCAAGAGGAAAATACAACCAGGGAAGCAGAAGTAAGTGCAGCTGTGGGTGTTTATACCCAGACCTTGCTGTGCACAAGATTGGTTTCACCCCAGCGTCCAACATTCACCCCTGCCTCCTTCAAAAGAGATCAGGGGCTGGGACCCTGAAAGCCAAACTCCTGTTCTTGTTTGCCCATGGCACCTCAGCAAGACAGATCTGGGACCGCAAACCTAAGTGTAGACTGGCAACAGGGTGGATCTGATAAGTGCTCCAGTAAAGCACAGCAGGAAGACTTCACACATATAAACTCCAGCAGAGCCTGTGACTACATATGGACTGAAAATATGCATTTGCCCCCCATCCCTGACATATCCTCCCCAAACATTTCCAGCTTGCGGGGCTGGAGTGTTTATGCTTAAGCACAGAGTTTGCCACAGGCTGAGCTGGAGCCAAGCAGGATGGGTGGCTGCACACCCCAGCCACACGCATTTAACATGTGTGAGATGCACATGCATGCATTAAGTCAGCTAAAAACTAAAAGTGCTCTAAAATTAAGCCTCGCCGCTCCCTGTACGCTTAATCCTGCACTCTCCCGCCTCTGCCCTGTGACACAGTCTGTCATTTCATGACCACATGCCATTGAGCTGAGTCCTCCAGGGCTGATGTATACTGGGTGTTGAACATGTTCCAGCTCCATCTCTAGGCGCTCACTTTGAGCCAAGGTTTCCATACACTCTCACATCCACATATGGATCACTGGCACGCATGTTTATTCCTCCAGGACTGAGGAGAAATTATTTCTTTAATCAGAAGGTGCTGGGGTCCTGGCACAGGTTGCCCAGAGAAACTCTGGCAGCCCCATCCCTGGAAGTGTTCAAGGCCAGTTTGGACAGGGCTTGGAGCAACCTGGGCTACTGGAAAATGTCCCTGACTGTAGCAGGGCACTTGGACTAGATGAGAGTTATGTTTCCTTCCACCCCAAATCCTTCTAGGATTTCTTTAGGAAAATCAGAAAAACAGACTCCCCCAAGGGTCTTTTTAGTCTGCTGGACTCCAGCAACCTGTCAGATGGAAAACAAGGGAAGGGCTGATGGATGGGCTGGGGAGGCTCCATAATCACAGCACCCACCCACATGGGGCTTGCAGGAGGTGTCCTTCCCTGCCTGACCTTTCTTCCTTCTCTCCCCAGCCTCTTTCTTCGGCGACAGCTTTGTGGAGATGCCACTGGCAGACGCCTCGCGCACGGTGCGGCTCCATCTGCAGCTGTTCACCAGCCAGGGCAATGGGCTGCTCTTCCTGGCTGCTGGCCAGCCCGACCACCTCCTGCTCCAGCTTCAGGCCGGCCGCCTGCAGGTCAGCACCCCGACACCCCAATCCTCCCAGCTCTGGAGTCTCTGTGTCATGGCTTCATCCAATGAAGGGGCAGCTCAGCTGCCAGGATCCCTGAGAGAGAACACCAAAAGTACAAGAGGAGAGTGGACACAGTCTTGGAATATTTGGTTAAATACAGAGAAACAGGCTCCATTTGGGGAAACTACTCACCCAGTGCCTGGGGGATGCTGGGGGTGGTCATGGGGATACGCTGACACTGGCACCCCATGTGCATTGCATGGTCAGACACAGTGCACAGCAGCCTCAGGTGTGAGGAGGTGAGACAAGAGGATCCAGGTAAATACGAGATCTCCCTTGTCCCAGCTGGAACATGGGAAGCAATCAAGACAGAGGAGTAAAATTCCCTGTAGTGGTTATGGTGTTAGCATCCACCATGAAGGCAAAGAGCCGGGAGCATCCGAGGCACACATCCTGCCTCTCCTGCAGCCTGGGCTGGGCCACCAACCACATTAAACCAAAGCAGAAGAGCAACCAAGCTGCTGGCCAGAGGTGTCCCTAATGCAGACCATGTGTCTCACCAGTAACCCTCTACTTAGGCAGGCTCCAGGCTGCTGCCCACGAGGAACAAAGCCTGCTATTTCCCCTGCCAGTTCCCAGGGAAAGGGCTGGAAGCAGCCCAGGTTGCAAGGATGGAAGGCAGTGGGCAAGACAGAGCAGGGGAGGAGGAGCCAGCATCTGGCAGGGCTGCTCTGTGAGGGGAGAGGAAAAAACCCCAGCTGTGGGATTGAGAGGTGGAGGCCCCCAGCCCTGAGACTGAGGTTTGCTGAGAATGAGTGAAAAAGGAGAGAAATTCAGAAAGCAGGACAAAAAGGGCAGGCCCATGGGGAGGATGAAGGAGGAGCACTTCCAGAGGTAGAGGAGTGAACTGAGAGACCAAAACCCTTGCAAGCACCTGGGTGTGGGTCCATTCTTCAGCAGGTGTTACTGGAAGGTGGAGAGGTCTCACTTGAGCTGAGGATTTGTGTCTTTCTCTGCAGGCCAGGCTGCAGTTGGGCTTGGAGGAGGTGACCTTGCAGTCCCCAGCAGGGCTGCAGCTCAATAACCTGGAAGTGCACGACGTGGAGCTGCTGGTGGAAGATGGCAGGATGACACTGACCATTGATGGCCTCTTCAACAGCTCCATAGACATCGCAGGGCCAGCAAGGGAGCTGGACATCCAGTACGGCCTCTATGCCGGCGGGACAGGCAGCCTGGACCTGAAGTACCTTGCCACGGCCAGCCCTCCCTTCAGGGGCTGTCTTCACTTGGTGACGTTCAACGGCCTGGATGTTCTCTCCCATCTGTCTGCTGATGGCAGCTCCAAGACCTTCTACCATGTCCAGGAAGGGTGCAGCACACAGTTCTCTGCAGAGCCTGAGGACCCATTTGGGTTCCCGGGGCCACACTCCTACATTGCTTTTCCCACATGGGATGCAAGGCAGGAAGCAACCATCGAGTTTGTGATAACGACGAGCATCACCCAGGCACCCCTCATCTACCACGCAGGGCTGGAGAATGACTTCTTCTACCTGGAGATCTCCAATGGGCGCCTGCGAGGGTTTGTGGAGAAGGGGAACGGCGTCATCGTCCTGCACAACAACGTCTTCATCAGCGACGAGCAGCAGCACTACGTCAAAGTCCACACGGACGTCCACAAGTTTGAGATATTGATAGATTACTATGCTTCATCCACATCCAACCGGGGCATCAACAACTACCTGGACCTTCAGGGAAACCTCTTCATTGGAGGCATGGATGAAAAAGCTTTGCAAAGGCTGAGGGAGCACCATCTTTCTTTCATCTCATTGTGGACCATGACCAACCACTCATTTGTTGGTTGCTTGGAGGACCTCCGGATAAACCTGCAGAGGAGGAGCCTGCAGGATGCTGTGATCACAAAGGACATCACAGTAGGCTGTGGGAAGCAGGACCACTACTGGGACTATGAGGAGGCGTATGAGCAGGATGAGGCATCCACCTCCCCACCTCCAAATGGCTTTTCGGGAGCACCAGGCCTGGTGGTGGAACCGTGCCGGCCTGACAGCAGCTTCCCACCCGCCTTTGCCAACATCAGCAGGCTGCTGCACGTCAGCCCCCTCATCGTCTCTGAAGGGGGCATGGCCTACCTGGAGTGGAAACATGCCCAGCCGACGGTAGACTTGAGCCTGGCCAACATCCGTCAGTCCCAAATCCTCTTCAGCATCACCAGTGACCCCAGGCACGGCCAGCTGGAGCTGGACATTCCCGGATCCAGGAGCAGAAGGAAGTTCACCTTGTTAGACATTGTGAATCGGAAGGTCAGGTATATCCATGACGGCTCCGAGGGGCCCATGGACCAGCTGATGCTGGAGGTGACAGTGACCACCCAGCAAGGGGTCCCGGAGTGCCTGCGGCAGGGCCAGGTGTACCTGCTGCCCATCATGATCAACCCTGTCAACGATGGCCCACAGGTGATCTTCCCCCATGGGAACCACATGACAATCCTGAAGCACACACGGAAACACCTGACCACCAACATCCTGCAGGTCCTGGATGATGACTCATCCTGCGATGACCTTGAATTCCAGCTGCACGGTCAGCAGATGGAGGAGGGTTATGTGGAGTTAGACTTCCACCCTGGAGTGCCCATTGAAGAGTTCTCCTGCAGGGACCTGGAAGCTGGCAACGTAGTCTATGTGCACCAGGGTGGGACAAACTTACAGCTCACATTACAGGTGAATGATGGCACCATCCCGAGCCCCATTGCCACCCTGAGGATCCTCGCCATTCATCCTGAGATCCGCCTGGTCAATAACACCGGCCTCTCCCTCTCCCAGGGAGGGGCCGCACGCATCACCACAGCCAACCTGTCGGTGGAGACAAATGCTGTGGAGCAACGGGTCTCAATCCTCTATGTCCTCACGGAGCCTCTGAAGTATGGTGAGGTCCAGAAGCAAGGGAGCATGGGAGGGGAATGGAAAAAAGTTGAATCCTTCCACCAACAAGACCTGGAGCAAGGGCGCATCCAGTATTTTAGCACAGACCCAGAGCACCGTCTGGAAGACAGTGTGGAGGAGGTGAGATTCAAAGTCCAGGTGGGGCAGAAGCTCTTGCAAAACAACACCTTCCTCATAAGGATTAAAAGAGCCACCATTAAGATGAGGACCATGGTTCCCCTCCAGATGAAGAGTAAGCGGCACAGAAATATCACCAGCAAGGAGCTGGAGGCAATGTTGGAAGATCCAAACTCTGCCCCAGTTCCCTTTCGCTACATGATCATCCAGGCTCCCAAGAAGGGAAACCTGGAGCTGCTCGGCAACAGGCTGACTGAAGGCTTTGGATTTACTGAAGAGGACCTGCAGGGAAACCACCTGAGCTACAGCGTGACCATCAGGAACTCCCAGCAAGCTGAGGACTTCTTCCAGTTCCGCGTCCACGCTGGTGAGCAGCACTCGCCCGTCTATACCTACAGAATCAGCATTGGCGGGGACCCCGATGCACCAACTTTGACCAATGTGCTCCTGACCGTGCTGGAAGGTGGACAGGCTGTCATCTCCAAGGATCACTTGTTTGTGCAGAGCGTGAACAGCATGGACTATGTATATGAGGTGATTGAAGGGCCAGCACATGGGAGGCTGGCCTGGGCTGCATCCCACGGCTGGGCCTCCCAAGAGGAGATCACGGAGTTCACCAATGACGACATCCTCCAGCGCCGGTTGCTGTACCAGCACGATGACTCTGAGACACTGGAGGATGATATCCCCTTTGTAGCCACCAGGCAGGGGGAGGGCAGCGCCGAGTCTGAGGCTGAGGAGGTGAGGGGCGTTTTCAGGGTCTCCATCCAACCCGTCAATGACCACAGCCCTGTCCGGGCCGTGAACAAAGTCTTCAACGTGGTGCGCAAGGGGCAGCACCTGCTGACCACTGATGATATTGCCTTCACTGACAAGGACTCCGGCTTCTCTGATGCGCAACTGGTGCTGACCAGGAAGGACATCTTGTTTGGCAGCATCGTGTCTGTCGATAACAGAAGCCACCAGGTCTATCGATTCACACAGGACGACTTGAGGAAGAAGAAGATCCTCTTTGTCCATGCGGGGGCTGACCGGGGCTGGATCCAGCTACAGGTCTCGGATGGCCTCCACCAAACCACAGCCCTCCTGGAAGTGCAGGCATCAGACCCCTACATCAAAATAGTCAACAACACCGGTCTGGTCATCCACCAGGGCACACAAGGGAGCATTGACTCCTCTGTCCTCAGCCTGGAGACCAACATGGACATCAGGTCAGATGAAGAGATACGGTTCCTGATAACCACCCCCCCAAGGTGGGGGACCGTGCTGAGAGGGGAGCAGCCGGTCATGGCCTTCTCCCAGCGGGACCTGCTCGCAGGAGAGATCTTCTACCACCACAATGGGAGCAGGAACACCCGGGATGAGCTCCAGTTCACTGTAGAAGCAAATGAGGTGGCAGTGGAGGACATACTGGCCATCAGCGTGTTCTTGGATACACATCCCAGCCCCCTGAGCATAGTCAACCACAAGGAGATCTATGTTTTCCAGGGGGAAGCGACTGGGATCAAGGAGGCGGACTTACTGGTGAGTATCCCCTTCTCTAGTCATTCCCCGTGCCTGCATGGCTTCCCTGGCCACCAAACCAGGATGGCCACTCATGGGACTCCATTTTACTCCCACCTGCTCAGAGCCAAGGCCTTGTGTTCTTGTCAGGCTTTGCCCAGGGGCAGAGAGGGCTTCAGGCATGGCCTCAGTAAGGGTTTTGCAGCTCATCCCACAGCAAAGCTTTGAGGGATTGATTGCACAGCAGGTGGGCTGTGGAGCGGCCCAGCCTCAGTTACCAGCCCTCCCACTTATGCCTTTTGTCTCCCCCACATTCTCAGGTGACCCACGAAGAGATACTTTCCCAAGACATAGTCTACCTGGTGAGCAGCCCCCCAGGCTCCGGCTTCCTGGCAATGCTTCAGCACAGCCAGGACATGAATGAGCAGCCCAGCCTAGACCCCATCCAGTCCTTCACCCAGGAGGACATCAACAGTGGCAGAGTCCTCTACCTGCACTCCAAGCCCAACGAGGAACGTGACCGGTTTGTCCTGGACATCACAGCCCGCAGTGCAGACCCTCTGGAGGGGGTGGTGGTCAGCCTGGTTGTGCTCCCTGTCACCGTCCCCTTGGATGTCCACAACATCACGGTGCCCAGAGGTGGCTCTGCCACCATCTCCTCGAGCATCCTCCGCATTCCCAACACCTATTATCCAGCTCTCGGCATGGAGTTCAGGGTGCTCAACCCCCCCCGGTTTGGCACCCTCCTGAGCAGCCAGCGGCCCGAGCAGGACAGGCTGCGCAGCTTCACCTGGAGCGAGGTATAGCACCCATGGGCACCCACCTGCCCACCACGCTGCTTTCCCGAGGGTTTGGGGAGAGCCTGGGGTGGTCTCCAGCCCCCAGCCATGCTGGCAGGTTGGGGAGGGCTGCAGGAGTCTTCTCCCCATCAGAAGGGATGGAGGCGTTTGGGGTGATGGGTTGGCTCTGCAGCCCCAGGGGATATGGCATGGGGATGCAGGCAGAACACCCATGCTGGGCTCCAGGTCTGCTTCCCACAGAGAATAAACAGGGTTGCCCCTGAGCTACTAGCTCAGGGGGGTTGCCATCATCCTTGCAGGATGGCTCAGGGTCCCCTCCCCAGAGCGACTAGTGGCCTGTGTCCTCCATGGAGGATCACCTGGCCCTTGCCCCGCAGGTGGAGAGCCAGCAGATCCAGTACAGGCAGGATGGTCCCCCATCCCTCACTGACAGTTTCACCATCCTGGCCAACGCTTCCGAGGTATCCCGACAGAGCCATCCCCGGACCCTCTTCATCACCGTCCTGCCCCGCAGCACCAAAGCGCCGCGGCTGAAGGTCAACGCCGGTTTGCAGGTAAGGGTGAGGCGCCACGGGGAGGAGCTGCCAGCGCAGCCTTGGGGTTACTCGCCTCGCGGAGCTGGGGCTCGGCGGAGCCGGGCTGCCGCGCAGGAGCGGGCCATAGCGAATGGGGAAAGGAGGAGTGTTTCCCCGACGGGGCGAGGCTCTGGAGGAGGCGGAGAGCGAGCTGTCCTCGCCCCCAGCGCGTCCCGCCCCGCCGCCGCTGCGGGGATCGGCCGCGAGGTGGGAGCATCGCCCCGCGGTGCCGGCGCGGCGAGCGCTGCCACGGCGGCAACAGCAGCGCCTCCGCGGTCCCTGCTCTCGGGATAACCCCGGCAGCTCCAAGAGTAGCTTGCCCGTGTTTCACCTACACAGGCTGGAATTTACTCCATCATCTGGTCAGCTTTCACGCTTTTCTTTACGTCCATCCCAGAAAACTGCAGAAGGGGTCTCACCTGCTGCTGAACTCCCACCTTTTGCTTCCAACGCTTCCCTGTTCCATTCGGGCTCACTAATGCAAAATTCCAGAGAAGAATTTAGTGGAAAACACGGAAGCACAATCGTCCCCCCCACCCCTCCTGCACCTACTTTCACTATCCCGGGACTTCCCAGGCTGGCAGCTGGAAAGCAATTACTCCATGAGCATCATCACACAGTTGCCTTGGGAAGGGTTCTGGGAGCCTGGACTCTGGAAAAGATGCCCACGGGGAAGGGGCTGCCCTGCCTAGCCCCAGAGACCGCTATTTTGAGGGATACCAGCAAGTTTGGGATGTACTCCCAGCCCCAGCTCTGTGTCTGCCCCAGTTTTCCCCCTCCAGCCCAGGAAGCTTCCCACCAAATCCCTTTTGCAGACTTGCCTCACCTGGGCCAAAATTCAAGAAGTTGACCCCTCAGCTGCTGGGCCAGTGCCAGCCCCTTTTCCCCACTCCAGACATCCAGCGTAAGCATGGCCTTCCCTGCCCCCCAGCCATCATGTTAAGAATAAGGGTGAAAAGACAGAAAAACCTCCTAAAAATAAAGTCTGAGGCAGCAATTTGTCTGCCTTTCCATGGGAATCCCTTTGCACCCTCGGAAGAGTAACCACAGCTGCCCAGAGGAGTCCTGGAGCTGGAAAAGGCTTCCTTCTCCAAACAGGAATGATGGGAGAGGCTCAGCCCTGCTGTGTTTGTGCTCTGGTGAGGGATGACTTCAGTGTTTAAAGGTCAGGCCAGGCCCGGGAGAGGGATTGCACAAAGGTTTCCAGGGATCCTGAGTCGTCACAGGGCTTGGGACCTGGTTTAGACCCCAAAGTGGAGCACCTTGGGAAGGAGCAGCAGCTTTTGGGCTGGATCTGAAAGAAGGATGGCTGGATGCCACCAAGAGGGAAGCTTCCACCGCAGCCCTAGAGCACATGGCCACGCTCCTGGCGCTGTTCTGCCACCTCCCTGCGCACTCTCCCCGAGAGCAGAGGCGACATGGAGACTGAGCAAACACAATGAGCCGAGCAAGCGAGTGCCAGAGCCGGGCGGAAGGCTTTAATAATTCAGGGAGGACGAGGAGCACAGAGAAATGGGTCAGCTCCCACGGCGCAGGCTCTGGGCGGGGTGCAGAGCTACTCCAGCCACTCTGACCATCCCTTCCCTGTGGACAGCGATGCTCTGGGGCTGCCAGTCCCCCCTGCTTTGCCCACAGGGAGTTTTCTTTGGCTCCAAGCCCCCAGTGTGATTGCAATTCCAGCTGCTGTGGGTGCTGGAGAGAGGAAGCAGCCCAAAAAACTCAGTGCATGCACAGTGAAGCTCCTGTCCTGGCTGTGTGTCCAGCAGCACTTCCCCCACCCTGCCTCTCCAAATCTGTGTTTTCCAGCCTGCCTCTGCCATCCCTTGGGGACTGCTGAGAGATTTAATTTCTCTGTCGGCACCCACACCCACTCAAGCAATGTTTTGGGTTAGGCCAGCTGAAAACAGCAGAAAAGAGCTCATCCAGCAGAGCACATCCTCCAGCGCCTGCCTGGGTGTTGTCTTGCAGATTCCCAAGATGAAGATTTCCAATATCCCAGCCTCATGATGCTATGGGATGCTGCACATCCCACCCATCCACCCCACGTGAGCCATGGCACGGCTCCATCCATGCACCCCACGATTTCCAGGCATCCTGAGGGCAAAGGGCAGCTCTGGGCTGTGTGGGCAGAACCTGTTTGGCAGCACAAGATTCATCCCTGTGGTCTGCCAAGACAGAGATGCGGCACAGGGTCATAAGCAGGGAAAATTGTTGCCTCCAGCTGGAGACGGGAGATGCCAGGGCTTTGGGGTGGCAATGTTCCTATGGGAGGGTCAGCACCACTGGGTGGGAGGAAGTGGTCCCGGGAAGTTCCTTGGTGGCTCTGAACTCGGCCACATATTTGTCATTCCTGGAGGGTTTTCTGGGACAGCGGGCCTTGCTACAGCCTTATGAGGGAGCCGTGGGACGGGAGCTGGGATGGGAGCAGGAGCGAGGAGAAACACCCAACCAGGGAGAGACAGGGCTCCTTGTGGTCATTGTGTAGCCAGCAGCAGCTTCTACACCTCACTAGAACCCCTTCCCTGCAAAACAAGGTCTCAAAGGCACAGCCCCTGCGCCAGGGCAACATGCCCTCTTCCACTTCCAGGAACTGGGGAAACTGAGGCACCCTTGCCCTCCAGCACATGCCGTGCAGAGGCACAGACCCAGCTGTGTGCCACGTGCTGGCAAACACGGCAGCAGTGACGCAGGCTGGGAAGAGGCCAGATGATGGAGGCATCACCCGAGACGCAGACAAGGCACCCTTGTTGGGCTGGGATGTGCTCTGGCACCCAGCAGAGCAGTCTGAGCTCGGATGGGACAAAGGGGAGAGGTGCCAGAGGTATTGCAGCGGGATTACAGCCTCTCCCTTTCCCCCAGCTGCGGGAAGGTGCCACAGCTGTTCTCAGCCCCCACATCCTGAGTGCTGAGGATGAGGACTCCCCAGCAGAAGAGGTGACCTATTCCATCCAGCCCCCAGCCAACGGGAAGGTTGTGCTGAGGTCAGCGCCCGGTGCTGAGGTCCAGAGGTTCACTCAGGCCCAGATAGACAACGGCCTCATCCTCTTCGTGCACCAAGGTAGGGCAGGCCTGAGGTGCCCCAGGCCTCCTGCACCACCCCAGGGTGATGGGAACGCTGTGCCACCGCAGGGGATGCCAACCCCATCCCTGCTCCAAAACCCTGATGGGTTAATGGGGAGCTGCATCTCCTCTGGCCCCGCAAATGCCCAGGTCTGTGCTTTCCGCAGGACCCCTGGATGGCGGCTTCGCCTTCGACCTGTGGGATGGCGAGAACTTATCTCCTGGGCACTTCTTCCTCATCAGGGCCCAGAGAGAGCCGGTCATCAGCCTGGCCAGGAAGCAGAGCCTCACTGTGTGCCCAGGTGGGTACCAGCACGTTCCCCATCCTCCCAGTTCAAATGGAGCCCCCTTGGACCTCCTACCCTTGCCCAAGCACTGCTGAGATGCCCCTGGCAGAATTTGCAAGTGGGTGGCAAGGTGACTGGTTGAAACCCATACTGGCTGTGTTTTCCAGGTGCCCTGGAGCCCATCACCAGCCAGAACCTGCAGGCAGTGAGCAACAGCCCCACCAGCTCCACCACTCTTTACTACAGCATCGAGCAAGCCCCACGCCTGGGCAGACTGACCACCTCACAGGGGGAGGAAATCAGGAACTTCACCCAAGCCCAGGTGAGATTTCAATTCCTCCAGCTCCTTAGAACCCCAAACTCAGCCCTTCATCACCCTCTACCACAGCATGGCGGTCCCAGTCTGAGCCCACGGCCACCACAGGCACTCGAGCCCAGGCAGGAGACAATGCAAGGTTCCAGCCGTGCCGTGACTTTCCCAGCACTGCCAACAGCTGCTAAGAGGGATTAAGAGCTGCTGCCCCAGCCTTAGATTTAGCACTGGGGGAGGCCAAGGGAGCTATAATCCCTTTTCCTAGGCCATCTCCCTGCTGCAGCACCAGCCAGCCTTGCTGCTGCTGAAGGAAAGAGCCAACCATGATTTTTTCACCCCTGCTCTGAAAAACCCTTCTCCCATGGGACCAAATTTTGCAGGGGCCAGCAAGGGTCTTATTTTATTCCATCACTCACAGACACATAGATTTACCCTCCCTGGAAGCTCCTCTGTACTGTGTTCACCCTTGGAGGATGCTGAGCAAGCTCAACCCTTCCTCTGAGCCTCAGTTCCCCTAATTGCTGGGAGAAACATCATAGAGTCACAGAACGGTTTGGGTTGGAAGGGAGATTAAAGGTCACCTTGTCCCCCCCCATGGACAGGGACACCTTCCACTAGACCAGGTTGCTCCAAGGCCTGTCCACCCTGGCCTTGGACATTCCAGGGATTGAGTAGCCACAACTTCACATCCTGGTAAAGAAATATCGTGAATTCTCTGTGGTCACTACCATGCCATGGCTAGTGAAAATCCCCATTTCTTATCTAATTAGACCTTGGTTTCTCCATCCCAGAGTCAAGATAGGCGCAGATTTTTTTTTTTTTCATTTTCAGGTGGACAGCAAGCTGATTTTCTATCAGCACGAGATGCCAGGCAAGCCCTTCTGGCTGGCCCAAGATGCCATCCGCTTCCGTGTTGTCACTCCCACGACCATCTCAGATTCGTTCATCCTCCTCGTCCTGATCTCCTTTGAGGAGAATTGTCCCCAGCGCTTGACTCAGCTTTGGAAAAATGAAGGTAAGGGTAGGATGGAGAAGCATGGGACAAACCAGCTCTTCGGGAGGGCTTGTTTGTTTGAAGAAGACACCACTGTGTTGTTTTCCATGGCTGATATATTACATCAGACATCTAAAACTGCATCCAGTTCCTTCTTCTGTCATTGCATCAGACTTTTACCAACTTTCGTTAGTTGATTCTTATCCCTTTTCTCACCAGGTCTGCAGCTCACAAGGGCTCAGCAGGCTGAGATTAACACCTCGACATTGGATGCCTCCAATCTCTTGAGCCAAATCCTGGTCCCTGAGAGGGCTGAATATGATGTTGTCTTCCTGGTGACGGAGCCACCAGCTCATGGACAGCTCTTGGTGGCCGGTGTGTCTGTGGAGCAGTCACGGCCATTTTTCCTGCAGTCAGACCTGGCAGCGAGGCGTTTGGTGTATGCCCATGGTGGGGACAGCATCTCCAAAGACCATTTCAGTTTCAAGGCTTGGCTCCAGCCCCGGGAACAGCGGTCTGTCCGTCCTCCACAGGATGGGGTGGTCATCTCTGAAGCATTCAACTTAACAGTGACCAGCAGCAGCACGTCACCGCAGGTGGTGAAGAGGCAAGAAGTGCTGCAGGTCTCACCAGGCTCCGTGGTCACCTTGTCACAGGAGTACCTGGATGTGGCTGACGCACTGGTGTCCCCACAGGAGATGGTGTACAGCGTCCTCCAGAGACCCCTCGCTGGCCACGTGGCCAGCACGCACAACCCACGGGAGCCCATCAGCCGCTTCACCCAAGCAGATGTCAATGCTGGCCGCGTGGTGTTTGTTGCCACTGGAAGCCGTGCCCCAGGCTCCTTAGCCTTGAGGCTCTCCAGTGGCCACCACTCACCCATCCAGACCTCACTGGAGATCGAGGTGCTGCCTGCCCTGAGCACCACTGCCAGCCCGACACTGCTGGAGGTGCCCCAAGACCTGAACAGGGCCCCTGTGTCCCACCATCACCTGCTGGGTGCCTCACCACGAGGGGCAGGTAATGTCCTGTACAGGATCACCAGGGACCCCAGGTTTGGCCAGGTGCAAGTCAACCAAAAGCCATCACGGGGCTTCTCACAGAAGCAGCTGGATCGCAGGGAGGTGACGTTCACCTTCAGTGACCTCAGGTCGCCTGAGGATGACTTCCAGTTCGTTGCCATTTCACGGGCAGGGAACAGGACCGGGGTGGTGAATGTGACCGTCCGTGCCGCGGTGAAGACCCGAGTGGGCAGCCTGTGGCCCCGAGGCACCACAGCCCTCCTGGACACCAGTGTCCTTGATGCCAGTGAGCTGGCCAACCACACCAAGAGCGTCCCAGTCTTCAGGGTCCGCAGGGCACCCCGTGCCAGCCGTCTTGTGAGGGTGTCCAGGGATCCAGGACAACCTACCTCCCCAATCGAAACCTTCAGCCAGAGCGAGCTGGAGCACGGGCTGGTGGGGCTGGAGGTGCTGGATGCTGGGGACACCCAACCACCCCTGCAGAGGGACAGCTTTGTCTTTGAGCTGGTGGCTGCTGGTGTGCCACCGGCGCTGGCATCCCTGGAGTACAGCATCGAGCCCTACAATGCCTCCAAATCCTACGGTGTCACCCTGCTCACAGTCCCACTGGCACCCTCACCCCCAGAGCCCCATGGCACGGCACGGAGCAGCCCGAATGCCAGTGAGCTGGGCATGCCCCCCACTCCCTGGCTGGCCCCCAGTGCCACCAGTAGCCCCAGCCCCGGGGCGGGGGGCACCTTCCTCAGCTTCATTGAGGCCAACATGTTCAGTATCATCATCCCCATCTGCCTCATTTTCCTCTTGCTGGCCCTCATCTTGCCCCTGCTCTTCTACCTGCACAAGCGCAACAAGACAGGGAAGCACCATGTGCAGGGCACTCCTGCCTCCAAGGCCAAGAACGGGGCCGTGCCAGACCACGAGACCTTCCGGAGGACAGACCCCAGCCAAAGCATCCCCCTAACGACTGTCACCACCCTGGAGGGCAAGGGCACAGGTCCCTCGCCCCCGGGCACGGGCTCTGGGGCACCTCCAGACCCCGAGCTCCTCCAGTACTGCCGGACTTCCAACCCCCCGCTGAAAAACAACCAGTACTGGGTGTGAAGGGCTCAGGTGTCGTGGCAGAAGACCACCTGGGCGTCCAGCCCCTCCTGCAGCACCACCAGCCACCTCCTCCCGGCTCTCCTCCTCCTCCCTGGGAGCTGGCATCCCACAGATGCAGGAGGGCTCTGGGGATGCAGGGGCTGCTGCTCCAGCCCATTTTGTAGCCCCACATCTCCTTTGGGCAGGGGAGGGGGACACTGCATAAGCAACTGGGGACAGGCAAAATTCCTGAGCATCACTGGGAATCGCTGACTTTGAATGGTCATTTGGGCCACCTGATGGAGGCCACAGTGCTGGGGGGCACCTGATGACACTGGTCCCCATAGAGCCACCCAGGCTGGTCCAGTGGTGGCTCCTTTGAAGGCAGCACAGTTGCCACAGGGGTGCTTTTCACAGCTCTTGGTAGGAGAGGGAGGATGAGGAGCAGCTTGCGCTGAGTCAGGCTGGGGATGAAGCTGCCCAAATTCCCCAGGGCTAGGTGGGCTGAGACACTGGAGCAGAGCCTCGGAAAATATTCTGTGGCCAATGCCAGGGGAATTTAGGAGTCCCCACCCACTTGGAAAAATACCCGCCTCGCTCTTTCTCTACTTGCTGTGTGCTGCATTGCACCGAGCCCTGGGGGGGGTTGCACAACAGGTAGGATGCCCTTGGCAGGGAGGGATGGCTGGAGCTCACCTGGGCAGTGTGAAACCGGAGAGGAGAGCAGAGAAACAGAGCCAGCATGGTTTTCCACTGTATACTCCAGTATGGCAGAAGTAAATAGAATAAAGTGCCTTTTCCAAGGTGCATCACTGTTTTCCTAAGCTGTCTCCCTTGCCAGGCATGTTTTCAGCTGACAAGCGACATTTGGAGGTAATGGACCATAATCTGGGCTCTTGCTCAAATTTTCCCCAGCCTGGAGTCCTAAAAATTTTAATAGAAACTGTCTGAGGGAGGGCAGAGGAAAAACTGAGCACTGAGCTCAGGATGGGACCCAACAATAATACCCTGCACTGCTCCAGCTGGGAATCTCATCACAGGGCACATCCTGCTCACAGACATCTGATGAGGAGTTGGCATGAGCCCCCGGGGACCATGGGAGACCACTTGCACCCCTCTCACCCAAGATAAAGCCCACCACATGATCCCTCCCTAAGCAACAACCCTGTGTGGTCCCACTCCAAGGCTGCGGCAGAGCTGGGATGCTTGCCTGGATCATGCCAGCAGTTTTCCTGGCTGGGTTTATGGTGCCAAACCTTTGCTGACCAGTAAATCACACCTGCCCTGCTTCAGCTGGTGCTGGCACATCTCATGGGCACCCAAAGCCATCAGCGTGCAGGCAGGCCCTCCATGTCCCCACGCCCCATAGGACCGGGCACAGAGGAAACCTGGCACTTCTGAGCCTGTTTGGCCCAAGGGGGGGCTGATGTCTGCTCCCCACCTCCAAAACCCTCCTACTGCCTCATATGGAGGGAAAAATGAGGTTTTCTTCTGCTCAGAGGCAAATTACACCCTCTCCCCTCTGTGAAATGGGGTCAGGGTGACCGTGCTACCCATGCCATAGCTGGGAGATTGCCAGGGCCGTGCTGCTCCCCAGAGCTTGGGACAACTTCTGCTATTGGCTCCAGATCACAGCTCTGCACCTCCCTATCTCATTCAAACACACATTTTTATTTTCACTATTTACATACCCCCAGTGAGGGATGAGGGTTGCATCCACCTCCATCCACTGAGGGCTGCCTTGGAAGCATCACCGTGTTTTCCTTCCCAATGATTCTCGTCTTGTGCCCAGGGATTAAATAGAAGGAACTTGGCTTATTATGTAAGGAACACTGAAAGCAAACCAGGTTATTTTTAAGGCTTGTGGTTGTATTCCCACTGCTGGGAAACATCCACTTCCTGAGGTCAGGGGAGGACAGGCAGTAACCTGGAAAACAGCAGCGCGGATGGTGGCTCTCTGGGGCCAAGCTCTGCTGGCAGGGCTTAAATCCTCAGAATTTATTCCGGGTTTGCCAGATCAGATGCAGCTTCAGTGCTGTCACTGCCACCCAGCCACCTGAGGAAGGGCTGAGAGTCCAGGTGGGCTCCTGCCTGGACATGAAACACAAACCACAGCCCAAACAATCTCAGAATTTTCCTGGCCAGGCCCTTCCCTGGCACCATTCCCTGCCAAGATGGCTATAAAGGTAGCAGAGGTTCAGGAAAGAGATCATTGAATGGTTTGGGTTGGAAGGGGCCTTAAAGGTCATCCAGTTCTACCCCCTGCCATGGCCAGGGACACCTTCCACTATCCCAGCTTGCTCCAAGCCCCATCCAACCTGGTCTGAACACTTTCAGGGATGGGAAAGCCAGTTTCTCTGGGCACCCTGTGCCAGGGCATCACGACCCTCACAGGGAACAATTTCTTCCCAATATTCCATCTCTCCCTGCCCTCTGGCAGCTGGAAGCCATTCACTCTCTGTCCTGTTGCTCCAGGCCCTTGTCCAAAGTCCCTCTCCAGGTCTCTTGGAGCTTGTTTTGGCCTTTGAAATGGCTCTAAGTTCTCCCCAGAGCCTTCTCCTCTGCAGGTGGACACCCCCAGTTCTTCCAGCCTGTCCCCAGAGTCCTCGGAGAGCATCTTGGGAAGAAGGAAGGGGACTATAACCCCACGGCCATCCCACCGGTGACAGGCTGGATCCAACACCTCTCCTGGGCGGGTAACAGCAGCAGCATGGTCTCAGGTCATGTTTCAGCAGGAGCTGGAGGCACTGGGGCTCACAGGTAGGGATGGACACAGAGCAGGAGGGGAGGCTGTCACAGCTCCGGTGACTGAAGCAGTTTCCAGGCACCTATTGAAATGCAAACAAAGAATCCACCCAGGGCAGGTTGGATCCTTTGTCTTTGAAACCCCCCTTCCTGCCCCCCGGGAAGCTTTAGCCATGCAAATGCAAGGGTTCAACAAAGGTGAGACTTTATGCCCAGGCTTCAGGCCAGCAGAGACTGGGACCCGGTAAGCATTACATGCGTCCAAAATCCCCCACTGCCCTGGACCACAAAGGCTGCAGGGCCTTGGAACAGCGTTGTCCACACTTCTGGGAGTGAGCACGGGACCCCCTGAGCTCAGGCAGATAATCCCACTCTGTTTTGGGAAGGCATGGTCTCAGGGTTCTGGCCTCTCTGTCCCAATCCCAAAACCTCCCTGGCAGCTCCCACCAGCCCCAGGAGATGCTCTGGACTTCACCGGGAGCCAGGAGCAGCATCCTGGGGTCTCCTCAGGGGGCACAGGTCACGCTGCCTGATGGCAGGTGATGAGGAGCAGTCTCCTGGGAGGGCAGGAGGACACCAAGGCAGGTGAAGGGGGGTCAGGTCCTCCTAGGAGCTGTCCTATGTGGAAAGCTCAGAGCCAGGCCCGGGGCTGACAGCTGCCTCGTGTGATGAGGCTCAGTACCTGCACTCGGCTCCAAGCCAAGCCCAGTGCCCCAGGATTCCAGGAGCCCTCCCTCGCTGCTACGTGCCTGTCTGATTGGGGCCAGTCATGCCCACAGCCTGCAGAACAGGCTCCACTGGCAGCAAGCCCGGCAGGACGGGATGGAGCCCGGGGGAAAAGCTGGAACGTCACCCTGGGAGCACCTCAAACAAACCCACACAGGGACAGTGCTGAACTGTCCCCGGGAGCCTGGCATCTCTCCCACCACCTGCCCATGTGAGATAAAGCACATGGATTTATGCTGCAGGGCCAGAGGAGATTCCCAGGTCCCAGGGGAAGTATGGAGTGGTGAAGATCTGGACACCAGAAAGCATCCCCCATGCCTGCCATGGCTCCCCAGCCCAGCTGCAACTTAAATTTCAGACAAATTGAGCCCGACCTCTGTTTCCACACCCAGCAACCTCCGAGGCAGACAGACAATGACGGAGGGATAACCACATCCCAGAGCCTGGGCTCCCCACCCATCCTGCACAAACAACACACCAAGAGACACAGCTCCCTGGCAGTGCAGGGCCTACTTCCCCATGCTCAGCACCTTCACAGGGACCAGAGAGACTGAATCTGGGCTGACATGGAGAGCTGGGACAAGGGCTGACCTGAGCACCACACTGAGCCAAGCAGGGGGAAACTGGAAGGCTGGCACACCCCCATTAAAGCTAATTCCCAGCTTATTCCCTAAAACAGATACCACTGATCCCCCACAATTTCCCTAGGCTGGGAGCAGAAGGGAGCATTTATAGCCACAGCCAAGGGAACCAGCTGGTGCTCGTATCTTTGCCTGGAGGAGCCGAGTCAGGGTCACGCTTCGGAAATATTTGAGAAGCACAGCAATTAAAAGATTGGAGCTGGCAGGCTGAGCTGTCTCACTCTGCCCTGATCCATGCCTGTGTCCTCCCACCTGCATCCGCCCGGAATTACTCCTCTACACGGGCACACGTTCATCCACCTCCCGACATGGCAGGGTTGGTAATGAAACTCCACTCGGCTCCATCCCCCGGGTTGCTGCTGACCCCAATGGGCAGGCAGGACTTCTCCCCACTCCCCCAGGAGTGCTCCCTGCTCCCCATTGGCAGCTGTGCCTCTCCACCCCCCCTTGCCAGTGCGTGCCGGCAACGTGGCGTGCACAGCAAGCCCCATCCTGCCCCGCCAGCAGCTGCAGCCTGCACTCCCCTTTGCATGGGAGGAGCTGGGTTGGGTCACTGGGCTCCTTCGGTGGCTGATCCCGAATTATCGAGCACTGGTGGGTGTATCCATGTAGCTGACAAGATCAGCAGCTCTGCTTGCCCGAGCATTCCCATCCTTCACCATCCAGCTGTTTGGCTGGTCCCTGCAGGACCCCAGCTGATTCTGCCCACCCTGGAGCATCTTGCTGGACTCAGGATACATGCACAGAGTGTCCCTACAGCCTGACAGCCTGGTCCACACACAAACCCTGGTCTCCAGAGCTCAGAACAAGGATGCCAGGTTTTCTTCCCATGGTGGAGTGAGGCCCAAAGAGAAGAAGCAAGGCAAGAGCTCCGGGAAGCCACACGCAGGAACGGAAGCAGCCACGGGCTCTCTGCAGGCTGCAGTGCTCTCCAAGGAGGATTCCCCAGCCACCACGGCTGCTGCCACCTCCCAACCCTGCTGTCAGTACTGCCGGGACACACACAGGGCCTCCCTCGGCCTCGGCTTTTCCACGCAGGAGCAGCCTTGGGAAGTGGGAGGAGGAAACGGATCTGCTTCATGTTCCCTGTGCTTCCTCTCAGCCCTCTATGCCCTGATTTTTTTCTCTTGTGGGAGCAGGGAACAGCCTGTGTCACAGATAACAAAGGCAGTGACAGACACTGCTGGGGTACGTGAAGTGCCATGTAGACCCCCAGACTCCTCCCCACCATCATCCTGCACCCTGGGACAGCCACCGAAATGCTCGGAGCTGGTTCTATCCTCCAACCCTTGGCACATTTGCAGGATGCTGTCAGAGGTGTGGGAGGCAGCAGCAGGATGCTCAAACTCCCCCATCTGGCCAAGACAGACCCTGAAATGCCCACCCATGGGCAGTGAAGGCCCAGCTGGCAGAGGGAAAAGGAATGCTAATGGAATACAGGTTCTAGCCAATGAATTTACTGTGTCCTGGGAGTGTGGTCCAGACATGAGGGTACAGAGGGAGTGCATGGTGGAGCAGGGAGACCATTCATTGTGGATGCTGAAGGACCCCAGAGAGCACAGGTCCACCTCTGGGGAAACTGAGGCACAGCCTTCTAAAGGGGTGCATGCACCCCACAGGGACCTTAGGCCATCCCTGCCCCCATGCCAGGACACCAGAGCGGAGGATGAACTCCTGGGGCACTGGGACATCTCCCTGCTCCAGCTGCACACCCCATCTTCAGGACATCCCAGGGACTGAGCTTCCACGGAGCACCCGAGGCAGGGGATCCCCTTGCCCAGCCAGCTCCAGGAGAGCTGGGATGTTGGCTCAGCTCTGCAGGTTGCTTGCAGTGCCAGGGGCTGGCTGCCTGCCCGGGGACGGCAGTGGCAAGCTGAATCCCAGTGCCCATTGTGCTCCCGAGGGAGCAGGGCTGGGGGAAGGGACACGTTCCGGCCTCAGCGTGGGGCCAAGGCCACCACGGTCACCCAGAGCACGGCCAGCAGCACTGGAGACCTGTCAGTCCTGCAGGATTAGCACAGGGTTAGGCACCATTCCCACGGCTGCTGAGCTGGGATGGGGCCAGGGTGGGATGGGATGAGGAGAAAATGGGGTGAGACAGTGCCAAGGAAGGATGCGGTCAGGTTAGGATGAGGCTGGGGTGGGACAGGGCTGGGGCAGGGTGGGACCAGGGTGGGACAGGGCCCGGGTAGAACATGGCCAGGGTAAGATGGAATTGCAGTAGGATGAGGTTGGGATAGGATGGGGCTAGAGTGGGATGGGACTGGAATGGGAATGGAGTGGGATGGTGCAATGTAAGGATGCAGCCTGGGTAGGATGGGACTAGAGCGGAACAGGGCCAGGCTAGGATGTGGCCAGGCTAGAATGGAGCTGTGGTAGAATGGGGTTGGGATAGCATGGGGTTGGACTGGGATGGGACTGGGGTGGGACAATACCAGAGGGTGATGGGAATGGGGAGGATGGAGCCAAGGCAGGATGTGGCAAGGCTGGGATGAGGCTGGGCAAGGATGGGACTGGTGTGGGACGGACCCAGGATGGGACGGGGACACAGTGAAGGGGCCTGTCCTGGCTGTGGGATGCAGGAGGAAGCACGTCCTGCCTGGATGGAGGCTGCGTGCCGGGCTGTACTTCAGAGTGCTCATCCCTGCAGGCTGGGGCCGGGGAGGGATCTGGGAGGATGGAGCACAGCCCGCAGCATTCCCAGCGTCGCTGTTAGTTTAACAATACCCCGCTGGCCTGCATGCCGGGGCTAATTTTAGTCTTGGAGCCAGGCCAAGATGGCCCTAACTTTCCTCACTGTGATTTATCCCAGCCATTTCCCTTCAAAAACAAGGCCCCCGTGCCAGCCCTGTTGTCTCCCAGGCAGCAGCACACTGTCCTGGCCAGGGGAGAGTGGGGCAGAATTTTCCCCTTGGAGGGTTGTTTAGAGAACAGGAGGGTGGTCGCTGTGGGAACTCCGCCTGGGGTCATTCCCCCCACAGCACAGGGATGTTCAAAGCTGGCTGGAAGCCAGGGGATGCTCAGGCAGCGCCTTCCCCGGGATCCTGGAGCAGCTCTATTTTCCACAGACATCTCTGGGAAGGAAGTGAGTGTTTTTTCTACCAACAATTTTATTGAAAAGGCTGTGGGGCTATTTTTTTTTCCCTTTTTTCTCCCTTTTCCCAATCAGCAGCCATACTCGAGAAAGTGATTCCTCTTTGCCTCTGTGCATCTAGTTAAAAACTGATCAGTAAAAATGCTGCAGAAAAATGGAAACTATTGAAAATATCTCGTGACAAACAAACAAAAAATCTCTTCCAAATAAAGATCTCTTTTCTTCTCTTTTTTTTTTTTTCTTCCATCAGAAAAGCTTTTAGTGTGCAAAATGTCGATCGCTTGGATTTCTTCTCCCAATGGGCTGGGATGCACCCACCCCTGCTCCAGGAGAGAGGGTTTTCAGAAAGCTAAAAATCACTGGGCAGAGACCCCAGCACCGTTACCTCCACGTCTGTCCCTCTTGTGACTCCTCCCACACTCCCGCCAGACCCGTGGCAGGGTGAGAGGTCCCCAGGGAAAGAAAGAGGTGGCACGGCCAGCCCACGGGCGAGCCCTTCCCTGCCAGCCGGGGAAGGGGGAAGAAAGCCCAAAGTCATTTGGTCACTAGCGTGATGAGTTCCCATCCCTCGTCAGCCCGTCCCAGGCAGAGGAGGTCTGGGGGGCTGCAGGCAGAGCGGGACGAGGCGTTAGAGGTTGTCGTACATGCGCAGCGTCTTCTCCAGCTGCTGGCTGACGCGCTGGTAGAAGACGATCTGCTGCCTCAAGTAGGACTGCATCATCCTCTTGAAGTCGGCCACGCGCCGCTCGTGGAAGTGGTTCATCTCGGCCTGCAGGGCGAAGCCCACTACGCGGCAGCGCTTGCGGATCCCGTCCGCCTCCTCCTGGTCCATCCTGCCCTCGTCGCTCATGCGCTGGCTCTCCTTCACCTTGGCGAAGGCGCCTGGCGAGGCAGGGAGCAGAGTCAGAGGATCCGTGCGACCCTCGCGCCCCCTTCCCCGGGCAGCCCCGCTCGAGCCTGTTACCGCCCACGCCAGGGAACCGGCCTGGCCCCAAAGCAGAGGCACAGACCTGCCCCGTGGAAAGAGGGATCTGCCTGCATCTCCCCCTGCCCATCAGACTCTCCTCCAAGCAGGCAAAAACCAGGGGCATTTTCCCTCTGGACTCTGGCATCCCCAGCTCTTTTCCCATCCCATCCCTCGGCAGGTAGCCTCATGTACAGCTGGTTTTGGAGCTCTGGGCTCCTGAAGTGTTGGCTTGGGGGGCAAAGCTGACACGGGGTAGTGTTAGCACAATCAAACACCCCAGACAAACCTGCCCTCCAAACATTCCATGCCATTCTATGAATGGGGGTCAGGAGCAGCCCTGGGAGATCCCAGCCCAGGAAGCAGTGAACCAGGATGTGATAAGGGCATGTGGTGCTGTCTGGAGCTTGACTGGGAAAGCGTCTCCCACTCCCAGAGGCAGCTGATGCTCTGACACCAGTTTTTCCCTCTCCTTCCATGTTTTTTTACAGCTCAGTTTCGAAAGAATCCTGCCTGGCTCCAGCCCTGCATTCCTCCCCCTCATTAGCACAGAGGCTAAAAAACTAAAAACAGGATCTTGCCCACACTAGGTTTTTTTCCTTCTCCCTGCCCTTTGCCGGGAGCACCAGACCCGGGGTTACAGTGTTCCCACTGCGCCAGCCCTGCTCCCAGAGGGGAGGAGGAGGAGGAGGAGAAGGAAGAAGCAAAGTTTGGAGGCCAAATCCTGCCTTCCGCCCTGCCCACGCGGCCTCGCTTCCGGACGGGATCCAGCCCCTCTCCACGGGTAAACAACACTCAGAGAAAAGGCAAGGAAGCTGCCTGGGCAGGATTGAATCCTCCCTGCCCCCTTTGCCTTCCCAGTCTCCCCCAGGGATGCGGAGTGCTGCACAGACATCCCTGCGTGCTTGGACACAGTCAGCCCTGCCTCTAGCCTGGGGAAAACCTGTCCTCTGAACTCTGGGGACACCGGTGTGGGTGTCCCCTCCCTGTTGCGGGCAGCTAGGCAGGGAGGAGTGTGTGGACTTTGGCCCCACACCCGCACTGGTGGCTGCCTGGGTGCAAAAGGACACCGAGCCCTCCCTGCCGGCTGCCTGCCCCAGGCAGAGAACAGCAGACACTTCTCCCCCATTCTGATCCCACCAAATGCAGGGAACCAGGATGAATGGGATGTGGGGAGCTCTGATGCCCTGGGGGTGCTAACCCCCTCCTGCTGGCCTTGGAGTTGCAGGGACGTACTCCTGAAAAGTGCCACCCTGGTTGTCCCCAGAGGTTCAGTGTGTCCTCTATCCCACTGCCCTGCACAGAGGGCCATGTCCAGCCATGCCCCAGCCCTGGGGGAGCAAGCTCTGGTATCCCTGCTGGCCACACATCCTCTGCCTTGGCAGGAAGGGAGGATGAGGAGGGACAAGTGGCAGTGGGTGGGGAAGCATAAGAGATGCCGGGCAGGTCACCCCAGACCTAACGGCAGCAGTGCTGGCTCCTGCTCATGGTCTGAGGGAAGTGACATCCATGCTGACCCACCCCTCCCCCCAACCCCCGCCAGTGCTTTGGGTAGCACCAGCAGCAGTTACGGAGTCCACAGCATCACTGGGGCAGACTCTGGACCCAACAGCCTGAGCAGACCCTCCCAGGCTGGGGTGACTGGAGGGCTGTGCCAGCAGGGATCACACTGCCTCCCTAAGAGGCACAGGCAGCATTTCCCATCCCCATTCTCATCCTCATTCCCCATTCTCTTCAAGGCCCAACAGAGGACTTCCTCATTGCACCCCATCCCACTTGCCACACCATTCCCACTCACATGGGGCCCTGCCTGGGGAGAAGAATGCCTCCTTACCTTTCTGCAGGTGGATGATGTCTGGGAAGTTGGAGAGGAGCCCTTGGTACAAGGAGAGAGTGTCCAGCATGAGGAACAGATCGTTCTTGGGCTGCTCAGCGAACATCTCCCCCACTGTCTCGTACGTCTTGCCCGTGTGGGAGATGGCATTGTTGAGGGCATCCAAGCTGTAGGGAGGGTCCATGTGGAAGGAGTGGCTGATGGCTTGGAAGGCATTGCCCAGCTTCTGGAACTCCTTCCGGAAGCCCCCCACGTGTTTGCGCACCAGCTCCGACGCCACGTTGGTCAGCTGCAGGACGCTGTCGTCCATCTTCTTGCTGAAGGCCTTGAAGGCATCCACACGGTCCTCCACATCCTGCAGGTCCTGGTGCTCCGTGGGAATCTGGATGGTGAGGAGGAAGCTGGCGCCCACCATCTCGTCCTTCTCCGCCCGGCGTTTGCCCAGCTTCCACTGCTTCTCGTCGCGGCAGCAGAGGAAGTGCTGGAAGCCCTCGTACTGGGAGAGGACAGGGTGGCTGGTCATGTGTTCCATCCAGAGGATCAGCCGCCGCTTGCGCTTCTCGATGAAGTCCTCCTCGAAACGGCCGGTGGCCTGCTTCTCAGGCAGGTGGGGCACCGAGATCACCGTGAACTTGTGCAGCAGGCGGTTGTAGAGCCAGTCAAAGTGCTTGTAGCGCCGGTATACGGGCGAGTTGATGTTGCTGGGGGTCAGCTTGTAGGAGATGTAGCTCTTGATGCCCTTGAACTTGGTTTGCTTGGTGGGGTCCTCCACGGAGCAGATAAACGGGTGGGGGTTGGCCTTCCACTGTGGGCCTCTGGAGCCCATCTCGATGCAGTAGGTCTCGGCGATCTTGGACATCAGGGGCACGTCACCCAGGATGAAGGCTTCCACCCCGGAGCGAACAAAGCAGGAGAAGCGGTTGAGGTTTCTCCCCACCACGCTGCCCCTCTTGGAGGAGCTCATGCTGTCCTGCCTCTCCAGCACTGGCTTAGGCCGGTAGCCAGCATGCTGGTGGTGGCCATAGGCCGCCGGGTACTGCAGGCTGGGCGAGGGGTGCCCGTTGGTGCCCGGCGCACTCCGGGGCTCCTCCACCACCGTGCACGCATCATCCCAATCATCCCAATCATCGTCATCGTCATCCTCAAAACTGCCCTGGTAGGAGATGCCGGGGTTGGGGGATGCTGAGTACAAGGAGGAATCATGTCCAGGGGAGCCGACCGGGCTGCTAGAATAGTCCGTGTAGTTGGAACCCGACCGGGAGCGGAGGATCTCGACGTAGGAAGCAGGGAAGAGGCCGGTCTCCCCACGGCTGTTTTGGCCCTGTAACCACCCGTCCAGGGAGTTCTCGCTGAAGATGACGAGCTCCTCGTTCTCCTGGATGCTGATCTCCTCTTTGTTTTCGCTCTGGAAGTTGTAAAGAGCTCTGGCTTTCAACGCCATGGCCGGTCCCGGGTTGGGAAGAGGGGGGGAGCCACTGGAACGCAACCCCTCCGGGCCAAAACACCCCCCCACTCCCGGCAATACCGTGGCTCTGGGATCACCACCACGCGCTGTGGGAAATGGCTTGGCCGCTTTCCCAGGAAAATAATAATAACGAGAGATATAAAAAAAAAAAAAAAAAGGGGAGAAG
>VXBU01017655.1:209392-222584 GCA_013400315.1 Bombycilla garrulus | reverse complement strand
CTCTTTTCCCATCATTATTTGGCTACCGGGGTTGCGAGGCTGTTTTTTCCCAGCACGCCGATTCTACCGATGGGAAGCCCCCCCGCAGCCCCCCATCCATGCAGCCGCCAAACCCGCAGCCTCCCAAACCACGCAGCACCCACCCGACAGCCCCCATCCATGCAACCCTCCCCCAGCCTTCCCGTTCCCCAGAAGCCCTCGCAAGGCCCGTGCTGTGCCGTGGGTGCTGGGGCGTGGGTCCCACGTCCCCCAGGCAGCGTGTCCCTGCTGGCAGGCCTCCCTGCCGTGGGCAGAGGCGTGGGGATGATGCGTGGGGATGGATGGATGCGTGTGCACGCGCTTCCCACGCCCCAGGCCTCCCGTGACGTCCCGGCTTCCTCCGCCGGCCTTGCGTCACCGCGGGAGGATGTTGCTGGGCTCGGGGAACGGGGCCCTGGAGCCGGCCGGGGCGCCTCGGCTGGCCGGAGCAATCCCTGCCTGTCCCCTTCTTTGTCCTCTTCCCCGGGCTCGCCCACCCGCGGCCGCTGGGCTTCCCTCTGGACGGGGATGTGGAGCTCGGGAGCGGGACTGGGCGAGCTGCCGGGCTCCCTCTGTCCCCTCGGGCTGTCACATTGGCCACGTTGGTGGCGCTGGGGACTGCAGAGCGAAGGCAAAAGGTCCTTTTTTCCTTCCAAAATGGTCGGTTTTCCAGTTGGTTGGCTGGTTGGTTTTCTCCTTTAAAAATCCTTCGTTTCTACAGTGAGGTTTAGGAGGGTTGGGATGGAGATGCCGAGTTCTCAGAACCTCCGTGGAAGAGCCCCTCCTGCAGCCTGTGCTGATGCTCAGCAAATGCTGAGCTATCAGGCTTTTTCCTCCTGCGAGAAGCACTGCTCTCTCCAGGGTGATAAAATCCCAAGGAATGGGGAGTGTCCTTGCCCTCTGTCCCCACAGGTGCCTGAGATTTGTGTTTCTCCTGTGTCATGGAGGGGACAAAGCTTCCAGAAACAGGGTTTTCGGAGATTCTGCGGTGGCAGGGACGGTTGGTTTACGCTGTGAGCAGCGTCCCAGGAGAGGGGTCTGAGATGTTTGGTTTGTTTGGGAATATTGGATGGAGAAGGTGAAGAGATGTTTGCAATAATGGCTCTAGGTTTGGGTCATCAGCTTAGTGTGGGGAAGGCTGCCTTTCGTGCTGCCCTTGGTGGCTTCAAAGCCAAAATAACAGAGGTTTCCTTCTTTTCATGGGTAAGTGATGGTTTGGGCTGGAACATGCCCTTCCTGCCAACCCTTCATCCTTCTCAGGACCATCAAGATTTCCTCCACTCTCCCCTGTTACTGACAGCAAGCCAGGGGGAAATTCACCCTTCTCTTAGGCCAGCCTTGGGACATCTCTTCTGCTGACTCTCTGTAGTTCCCTCTCTAGCCTATCCATGAGGAGCCAAACCAATGTTCTGTGAAGGTTTTCAGCCCAGCTGCAATTTTTGCAGATTTATCCCCCATTTACCCATGCTGAAGAAGGAGGGTAGGTTTGCTGCCTGGGGGAGGAGGGCTGGAAGAACCCCTGGATTCCAGCAGCGGTGGCTTTGTCACCACCCTGCTCCAGCGCAGTGGGGATGTGGATGACGCCAGCACTCCAAAGATCAGCATTGTTCCAAACACCCGGCCACGGACAATTTCATTCCCAGTGCTGCCGAAACAGGACTTCTTGCTGCAGCTCTGGGTCACAGGCTTTGTTTTCAGCACATGGAGCGAGCCCTGCTTCACCGAGATTGACGTGTATAAATCCATTTGGGATTGGGGCTAGGAATGATGATGAGACCCAGTGGAGCGCACAAAGGGGGCAGAGCTGTGGCTGGCATTGATGCTCAGCTCCGTAACGCCTGGCTCCCTGTTGTTGAATGGCGGCACTGGTAAGTTTGGAATTTGGTTTTGTTCCCAGGGAAAGTTGGAATTCATGGCTGAACTGCCCTGCAAAGCCAGCGCTTGTTCTTGTGCGTCTTCCCCTTACAAAAAGCTCGTCATCCCTCATGACAGATACTGGAAATGGCATTGTGTGAAGTGTGACGGGTTAGATGTTGAAGAAGCAGACCTGAACCACAGGTTGAATCCTCTCCTCATTGTCGTCAAGCCCTTTGGGCCCCTCTTCTCATCATCTGGGGACACCCTTCCCATCATCTTGGGGTATCACTGCTATCTCAGGCAATGATGTCAGCTCTGGTCGTTGTCCAAGGGAAGTGGGAATTGTGCCTGGCGCTCACCCCCACACCTTGACCGTCCTGCACATGCTGGGGAATGATCATCTTCACTATTATTTTGGGTTTTCATCTGCAGCCCTGGATTTTGGGCAGCTGGGCACCTCGGGGGATGCCCTGGCAAAGTGGAGGTGTGCCCAGGCTATATTGGACATGTTTATGGATAGGATATATTCCTATATGTGGATGTGTGCTGTGTTAAGGCTGAAGATCTTCCTGTATTGCCTCATTTATTCTCCTATGTGCTTGCCTGGCTCCTTTGTCTGACTCTGGGACCAAGTTAGGGAGCAGCTCCTGGCTGCAGTGTGCTAGGAAGCAGAGTCCTGGGATGAGCCGGACTCCTTTGGCTCATCTCATAAGAGGGGCTCGCTGTCCCTGCCGAGCCTCACGCCGCCGATAAACCCCAGCCCTTCGCTTCCTCCTGTCGGAAGTCATTAACACTGACAAGGTTTTCTGGCTCAATAGCTCCCAGTAACTCTGAATAGTTCCCAGTAACTCCGTGCTGCTGCCTGACATCCTACACCGCCGCCTGCCTGCTCCCTGCTCCCGCAGCCAGCCCTTAGCACTCCCTGTCCCTCCTCCGCATCCTTGGACAGCGTCACCATCCTCCACTCTAGGGAGGATGGAAGCTGTTTCATTTTGGTGTGTGCCTGGGTGGGAGCAAGGCATTTTGGTGTCTCCTTCCACCCTGCCTGCATCCTTTGAGCAGGATGCGGTGGAAGACCGGGCTGTGCTGTCTCCCTTGGGACGCTGCCCCGTCTCCCTTGTGGTTTCTGTGTGGGACAGAGGATCAATCCACAGCAGAAGGCAAAGCTGGTCCTGGGACCCTCCTGGTGTTCCATGTATGTGTGAAACTGGTGTTACTGGGTGAGCTGCTCCATGTCTTGTAGCAGGTTGAAGTGTCAGCCCTCCATGTTCATTAGCTGTGTTCCCACAGCCAAGTTCACTGCTCTGTGCTAGAGCTGCAGCCCCAGGAAGCCACTGCCAGCTGATGGGGCTGTGGTGGGGGTGCTGTGTCTGAATAGGAGTTTGTTGCCTGTAAAATCCTCCTTTTGCTCCCCATTTCCTTTCCATAAGTGTCTCCCAGCCTCCAGGCCATTTTTCCCACCCCTTGCTCCCTTTCCCATGTGGCATTTCTGCCGTCTCCATCAGCACTGCCTTTACCCCTTTTGTTGTGGAGCTCCTGCTTCACCCTGAGAAGCTGCTGGGTGGAGGATTGTAGCTCCAACAATGACCAGAGATGCTCCTTGGGCACTCCTCCTCCTCTTCCTCTCTCCCTGTCTCACCGCACACCCCTGATCTCTTCTGCAGGCAACCAAGCAGTTCCTGGAGGAGATCAACAAGTGGACAGGCCAGTACAATGTGTCTCCGCTCTCCTGGAATGTGGCTGTCAAGTTCCTCATGGCCCGCAAGTTCGACGTCCTGCGGGCCATTGAGCTCTTCCACTCCTACCGGGTAAGCGAGAGGGGCCAGAACCCCCATCTGAGGGCTGCCTGCTCTGCAGGAGATCCCTGCTCCCTAGGACCAGCCTCTCTCTGCTTCTTTGTCTTTTTCTCTCTCCCTTACAAGTTTTATCCAGCTGGAAAATCCTTTTTCGGCCAAGGCAGGTTGCCATGGAGATCTCACCGATCTCGATCCCTTCCCCTCCTCTGGGAGCAGCTCATGGGGTGCCCTCCTGGCTGGTGTGCACTGCCCACAGAGCATTTCCCTATTTATTGAGGATATAGATCCATGAATGCCTTTTCCAACCTGCTGTTGCAAAGCTGCTCCTTCTGTTATTGGGGGATGTGCTGGAAAATGATCCCATGGAGCAGAGGTGGGAGGGCTGGGTGCCCTGTGGGGCAGAGTTGGGCTGTGCCCGTGCCCCCTGCCACTCCCCTCCCTGCCCGCAGGAGACGCGGCTGAAGGAGGGAATTGTGAAGCTGAAGCCGCATGAGGAGCCGCTGCGCTCAGAGCTGCTCAGCGGGAAGTTCACCATCCTGGTAGGCGGGGTGTCCCCCACGGAGTTATCCCAGCTGGGTGGATTCTCCCAGCTCTGCTCCGTGTGGCTGCTGCTGGAGCCTGACCCTGTTTCTTCGGCAGAGCGTGCGGGACCCCTCGGGAGCCTCCATCGCCCTGTTCACAGCCAAGCTGCACCACCCCAGCAAGAGTGTGCAGCATGTGGTGCTCCAGGCACTCTTCTACCTGCTGGACCGAGCCGTGGAGAGGTAAGCCTGCCTCTGCAGGGGTACCCTGTCACATGGGAGGGCCCCCAGGGAGCACCTTCCCTCCCAGGGAGATCACTTATCCCCATGCCTTGAAATTCCCTGGTTTGAACTCCAGCCAGTCTTCCTTATGGAGTTGTTCAGCATGGGAACAAAATCCCCTAAGCCCTGAATCCAGCTCTATGCAGCCTTGCCCTGTTCACGCCCTGGGTTCACTTTAGCAAAGTCCCAGATTCCTGCAGGCTCTGGCTGGGGAGGAGGCAGCCCCACCATCAGCCAGACGTAACGTGAGCCCTGCCAAAAATATAAACCCAGGACATTCCCCTGCCATTTATCCTGCTGGGGTCTTTCTGTTTTTGACCTCACCCATCGTGGGTGATGCTGCTGAGGCAGGCTTGAGTCAGGCTTAAATGAGTGCCATAGGAAGAGATGGTGGAGCAGCTGGGAAATGCAGAAGGAGGGTTTGGGTCTGTGAGGCCTTCTGGAAGCATGGAAAGGGGTTTTTGGGGGTCAGTGTGCGGCAGAGCTGCTGATGCAGGAGCCAGGTGGTTGGTTGCATGTTGTGGGGTTGACGTTGTTTTCCTCCTCTCAGCTTTGAGACGCAAAGGAATGGGCTGGTGTTCATCTACGACATGGCAGGGTCACAGTACACCAACTTCGAGCTGGACCTCAGCAAGAAGATCCTCAATCTGCTCAAGGTGGTGCCTGGGGGTTAGCTGGTGTTTGGGGACAGTGTGTGGGCCACTCACTCAGCAAGAACCCAAAATCCTGTGGTTTTGGCATCAATTTGCACCCCAGGCCACGCTGACCATGTCTCAGCCAAGGAGCAGCAGCTCCAGCCTCGCAGGAGCTCGGGAAGGCACTGGGAACTTTCCAGGCTGGACCCGGCTGTGGCTGCGGTGTCGCGCAGGCGGGAGGGATCAGCTGTCCTCGGGCTGGATTCCTCTCACAACTGCTGGCAGCGCTTTTGGGAAAACAGATGCAAATTATTTTTTAATCGTGCTGGCATTTGGTGCCTCCTCCCTTCTCCGGGAAAAAAAGCAGTAAGAGTAAATACCGGCCAGGGTGTGTTCTTTGCATAATCCTGGTTCCCAGTCTTCACCTCTCCCTGTGGAGCCAAACCCTCTGCCTGCCTAATTCCAAGGAAGTAATTTGTTTCCTTATCGACTCATAAAAAACAAGCACGGCTGTGAGTATGCAAGGCACACTTCAGATGTGGCATTGCCTTTGTTTCCTTATTGACTGGTAAAAACAAGCACGGCTGTGAGCATGCAAGGCATACTTCAGATGTGGCATTGCCATCGTGGGGTCTCTTTGCTGTTTGTCACCTCTGCTGAGATATGTCCCCTGCCACAGTGGAGTGGATCTGACCTCCTCATGCCCACAGGGTGCCTTCCCAGCTCGGCTCAAGAAGGTTTTCATCGTGGGAGCACCCATGTGGTTCCGTGTGCCCTACTCCATCATCAGCCTGTTGCTGAAGGAGAAGCTGCGGGAGCGGGTGAGTGGGGGCCCTCCTGGCATGGGACTCTCCTGGCACAGGACCCTCAGCGAGCAGGCTTTCCCTTTGTAACAGGGTGGTGGAAGCAGCTTGTGCCATTCAGCCCCATCTGCTGGAAGCTGCTGAGCACCAGACCTTTGGCATCCCTGTCCCCACCCCCAGTGAATCTTCTCCAACCTTCTTGGAGTCACCCCTGCCTTTCCTCTTCCTTTCACAGGTGCAGATGGTGAAGATGTCGGAGCTGAAGGAACATCTCCCCCGGGAATGCCTCCCTGAGTACCTCGGAGGGTCCCTCAAACTGGACCCTCTGAGCTGGAATTGCCGGTTCCTGCCCCAGCAGAATGGGCACCCCGACCCCCTGGACGAGCTCATCCTGGTGCCGCTGGCGGCCCCCAAAGATAACGGCTCCGTCCACGTCCCCGGGCCCAAGTCCATCACCCTCCAGGAGCTGCTGGATCACGTCAGCCACAAGCAGAAACGTGGCATCTACGAGGAGTACGAAGACATTCGGCGCAGGAGCCCAGCCGGCACCTTCGTCTGCTCTTTGTGAGTCAGTGGCAGGGAGCCAGGTGCCCCTCTCACCCCAAAAAGCTGGGTGCTCCCCAGCTTCTGCTGCTCTATGGGGGTCCACTGGTCTCTTTATGGTGTGGTGCTTTGGGTTAGCAACAGAGAACCCCAGCCTAGGGGTGGTGTGAGCCCCCTTTGTGGGTCCTGCAGCCTCTGGGAATAGGGGGGAGCCGCAGAGGACAGCAGGGACCAGGACTTGGCTGGGACTCTGCTTCCCGAGGCTTTGACCAGGTGATGGCAGCAGAGCCCAGGCTACGGGCCCCAGAGGCTTGTATAGAGGGAGGGATGCTGCCTTTGCCTTGCCTGGAATACATTCCTGCTTCCCTCTCCCCTGTCTCCCAGGGCATCCTACAACCAGGACAAGAACAGGTACGGGGACGTGCCCTGCCTCGACCAAACCCGTGTCAAGCTGGCAAAGCCGTACAGCCGCCCGGAGGTGAGCCAGCCCGGGAAGGAAGCTCAAGGTCGTGTGGGAAGCTGGCACAGCTGTCCTGGGGTTCTGGAGGCCTTATCTAAGCCATGCTTTTCTCCCTACAGCTGACTGACTACATCAATGCGAGCTTCATGGATGGCTATAAGCAGAGGAATGCTTACATTGGCACTCAGGGTATGGCTGAGCCAACAAGGGGTTGTTCTGCTCCTGATACACCCATGGGTTCCACCTTTCTGCCCAGTGTCAGCCACTGGCTGTGGGGGGCATCCCAGGAGCAAGGCACTACCCAGCAGGTCCCCTTTCTCTCAGGGTGTATTTATTCCTCCCTGAGTGTATTTATTCCCCTCTCAGTTTCCAGCTAGTGGAAGTTTTTCCTGGGAGAGTGCAAGGGGATCTATCATTATCCATGACAGCAGCCCTCTCCCTCTCCCTGCCCCTATCCCAGCTCTGGATTTGCCCCATCTGCCCCAGGATGAGCTGAGAGGTGGGATCAGCCAGGGACTCGGTGCTGGGGATGGCAGTCAGTGACAGCTCCAGGCTGTGTTCATGCATCCACACCTGGATCAGCCCCTACAGAAAGGGGCTGTGGTTCCCTGTGGCGGTGATGGAGGGCTGGTGGATGCAGCTGGGCGAGGAGTTACCCAGATACCTGAGGTTTTGGGCTGATGTATGGGTTGTCCCTGCAGGGCCTCTGGAAAACACATATGGTGACTTCTGGCGCATGGTGTGGGAGCAGAATGTCCTGGTGATCGTGATGACAACTCGGTGAGTGCTCATGGAGGGACACAGCTCTCTTTTTCTGTGCAAAATGAACATTTTTGGTGTGGGATGAGCAGCGCTGGGCTCAGTGCAGTGATCCTGCAGCAGTGGCTGCAGTCAGAGCCCCATAGAAGGGGGACATTGGGTCAAGGACAGACTGTTTGGTCCCTGGGGGATCCCCAAAGGACCAAGGCTGAGTGGCATGGGAGATGTCTCTGGCAGGGCAAGGAGGACATTACCAGCTTGTCTTGTTCTGCTCCCAGGCTGGAGGAAGGAGGCAGGAGGAAGTGTGGCCAGTACTGGCCCCTGGAAAAGGATTTCCAGGTGTGCTTTGGGGCCTTGACTATCACCAACCTGGGTGTAGAGAACCTCAGCCATTACAAGAAAACCATCCTGGAGATCCACAGCTCAGAGGTGTGTGGCCACAGCTGCCTGGTGGGGGAATGGCATGGGAGCACCAGGGGTCAGAGGAGGAAAGAGGGTCTAAACCCCCTGCTTTCCCCAGACCAGGGAGCGGCGGCTGGTGTCCCACTTCCAGTACCTGAGCTGGCCAGATTATGGTGTCCCCTCTTCCGCTGCCACTCTCATTGACTTTTTGGGGGCCGTGAAGCAGCAGCAGAGAGTGGCTGTCAGTTCCCTGGGACCTCGCTTCAAGGGTCATCCTGGGGGACCCCCAGTCGTGGTGCACTGCAGCGCTGGCATTGGCAGGACAGGTAATGGGTGTGGGGGAGGTTTGGGGATGGTGGAGTGACAAGTCCAGCTTCCCTGGGGCGTTTCCATCCCAGGGACCCACAGTGTGTTTGCAACTTGTCGACCTGAGACACATGTCCTCAAGACTTCCCACAACCATCAGACCCGAGAGTAGTCCCCAGATGCCCATAGGAGATCAGTGTGGGGCTGAGCACCACCGCTCCAGTTCTCACAAAGGGCAGCGATGGTGCCATTCAGTGTCTGACAACGTCCCCATTGCCGTCCCTAGGTACCTTCTGTGCGCTGGATATCTGCCTGTCCCAGCTGCAGGACGTGGGCACTCTGAACATCTACCAGACGGTGCTGCGCATGCGGAGCCAGCGTGCCTTCAGCATCCAGACCCCCGAGCAGTATTACTTCTGCTACACCGCTATCCTTGAGCACGCCCAGCACGAGGGCCTGCTGCTCACCAACCACAGCCGGGCCGCCCAGGAGAAGAGCTCGCCGGGGCACTGAGACCCTCCGCCTCCCTGCAGACGCCGCTGCCTGTCCTCAGGGGCTGCCTGAGCCGCCTCGGTGCCCGCCGGGACTCGGCAGAGCCGTGGAGGCGGCGGTGCCAGAGCACCTCAGCTGTCCGCACTGCTATGGAACTGTGCCTTATTCAACCCAAACGGTGGCTGCCACTTGCCGGCACGGGAAGGGGCTCTCACTCCTCCCCGTCGTGTTTCGGTTGGGTTTGGTTGGTTGGGGAGGTGGTTTGTCTTCTCTTCAAGTTGTTGGGCTTTTTTGTTTTGTTTTTGTTTTTTGGGGTTTTTTTTGTCGTTGTTGGGACCACCGGAGATGTACCTAGAGAGGGGCTTTGCAAAGTCCTAGGAAATGTATTCCCAGTCCTGGGGCTGAGGAAGAGGCACGTGCTTCGGTCTCACCTGACGCTCCATCTGTGTGTCTGTATGTATGTGTGTATATAATATACCCCCGCTGTGACCCCCTGGCTATTATATAGATACATATATACAACCTTCCCTTTAGCAGCTCCCAAGGGTCCCCGCTGTCCTGCCACCTCACTGCTGTGATCTCTGGAGCGGTGAGTTTGGTCCTGGCTCTGTCTTGTCTTCCCCCTTCCCCTTATTTCCCCTCGTGGGCAGCATTGGGATCTGGTACCCACTCCTGTGCCCATCCCGCTGGAGGCACAAGGATACCTGATGGTGTCCTCCCCGTTTCTTTGTCTCATCTTCCCCATGGAGAGAGGTAGCAGCTGTGCTCCTGGGAGGATCTGGAAGATTGGGTTGTGCGAGGGGTGCTGAGCTCGCAGGCATCCCCTGCCCCTTGGACGCTGCTGTGGGAGTCACTAGGTACGAGGTGACAGGGCCCCGGGGACCGACCGGCTCTCCAGGTTGCCCGGCTTTCCCAAGCTGCCACTGGGAACCCGCCGGCCCAGCCCTGCATTGAGTCATGGGCTGGGAAAGCGCTGAGCAAGAATAAACCCCAAACCCTGGAGAGGCAACAAGCCTCTGCCCCGGTCCCAGCCCCCACCACTGCCTGGGCCTCCCCAACTTTATACTGTTATAAGCTCTTTGAATGTGTATATTCTTATTTTTTTATAATCTTGGGGGAGGGGGGCACAGGGTTTGGAAGGTTTTGTTTTGGTTTGTTTCGGCTTTTTTTTTCTTTTTTTTTTGTGTTTGTGGGTTTTTTTGTTATTTTTTTTATTTAACATTAACTTGATCCAAGCCAGAGTCAGAAGTATTTGTAAATGTTCCTATTTTGCTCTCAGAGAAACCTTTTTGTTGTCGTTACTTTTTTGGGAGTTGTTTTGTTTTTATTTGTATTGATATATAAATATACCACCAGTGACCAGTCCTCTTTGCTGTTGTGGGGGCAGTGGGCAGGATAGAAGGAGGGAATTCAGTGCTTTGCATGGGCTGTGATCTCTAAAAACCAGCTGGCCCCATCCTTGGCTACACATGGACTTTGAGGAGCATGGGGTTGTGTTTAGGGTTTCTTCTGGCCTGGGTGAGGCTGAGGCAGAGATAACCAGGCTGCAGGAAGCTTTCCTGGGCATGCAGGATAGTGTCAGGAGGAGGGCAGCACAATGGGCTGGTGTAGCCAGGGGGGACACAAGCCACCCTGCTCCAGGTTCTTGCCTCTTTTCCCAGGGCCTTGACAAGCCCCAGGTCATCAGTTTCCTGTCTGGCCATGGTATCTGCCTGCCTTTTGCAGCAGGATTTGGGGGTGCAGACATCTCCTCTTTGCTTCTGGATCCCCTCTGAGCAGGCATGTAGGGCACAGAAATTAGGGGGAACTCTTGGGCTGCCAGACAGCCCCAGTGCCTTCAGGTGCAAGTGATGCCAGTCCCAGAGCAGCAGTCACAGCCTGAGGCTTAGGGATGAGGGAAGAAAAAAGGTAGCTTGTGCTAATGAAGCCCTAGAGCCAGCGAGAGAGTTTGTGCCCCAGAGCAGGGCAGCTGGCAGGTGGGAAGAACGGCACCTGTGTTTGCTCAGCTGGAGCCTCAAAAAGAGTGAGGGATGCCAGTGTCTTTCTAGGACTAGCACAGGGAGAAGCTTTCCCCTGTGCTCTGGGCATGGACTGACTGGGCTGTGCCAAACCGAGGTCAGACACAAGCACTGGAAGGCTGGAAAAGAACCAGAGACAGCAGGGACTCTGTCTGGAAGGGCTGCATGTCCCAGTGCATAAGAGTGTGCGAGAGGTGGGTGCTGGGAGCATCCCCGGGGCTGTGCACATCCTGCCTGCGGAGTGGTTCTGGTCCAGCTGCAGTGTCCCATCCTTCCATGTACCATTTTCCACCCATTTGTCTCCTAGAGCAGCATCAGCCCATCAGATCTGTTCCTCCGCCTCAGGCTGCCCCAGTTTCCCTCCAGGCACCCATTGCAGAGTGGCTTCTCTGAGAGAGTTCTCATCCTCTGAAGGAAGGTTCCCGGGGCCCTCCCTCCTCACTGCCAAACTTTTTCACCCAGCTGGGCTTTCTTCTCGGCACACGTGCAGGGAGGGAGTGTTTGCAGTTTATTGTTAATCCTGTGCTGTCAGCAGCAGCTCTCTGTGGCTCAGCAGGGCTTCTGGCGAAGTGTTGGGTCCAGATCTGAAAGCTGCAGGTGATGCCAAGTGTTCCACGTGGCCCCATGAATGTGCCCAGCCAATGTCTCCCTTCCTTCCATGGGCTGTGAAATCCCAGCCAAGCCTGCTCTGTGCACACAGTAAAGGTGGTTTTGCCTTCTAGCTCAATTCCACATGATTTGGGCACAGAGAACCAAAATGTTTCCAAGACTCATGTCCTGGGTGTCTGGTAGGAATAACCAGAGGAGAGGGATGGAGATCACCAACTCTGGCTCTGAATGGGAACAGCTTGGATATGCTGCTCTCTTCGAGGAGGGATGAAGATCCCATCTGTGTTGGAGGATGAGGAAAAGGTTGTAAACCTTTTCCACTGAAAAACAACCCAAATACTCACCCTCCCTTACTATTTTCATGGCTGTGTTTCTTCTCAAAGCCAGCGTTTTCAGTCCTCTTGCACAACATGATGTTTTGTTCTATCCACTCCTTCTGTGCCAGCAAGACCTGCTCAGCAGCAGAAATAAAGTTTTCTCTGGAAATGGTCACTTCACACAGACAGCCAAAAGTTACTTGAAAGAAAAACTTCATATTGTTTGGAGAGCTGTGGGAAAGATCGGCTTGTTGAGTGCAAGCAGCCTGATGCCTGCAGGATCTCCTCTTCCCTGGAGTGGCCCAGAGATGGGGATCATCCACCACGGGCAAAAGTAACAGCACAGGCAATTCCAAGAACGAAATCCAAAGTTCCGCTGTAGTTTGGAAGCGGGAATTTAAAGGCATTGCAGGGCAATCCTAAAGCGGCACTGCCATCTCTGTGCCCACCTGTCTCATTTGGCTTTCTTGGTTGCATGCACGCTGCCTCGCTAATGACGATTACTTTAGTGCTTGTAATTTTGCACCCTAGGAGTTTGGAAAGAGCCTAGCTCCAGAGCACTTCATTTCCCAGCCCTTCTGCTTCCTTGCCTCCAGTTTCGAAGGCTCAGGCTCGCTGTCCAGTGGCACTGCAGCCCGTGCAGGCTCAAACCTCGCTGTCCAGAGGGGTTTAAACCGAGCTGCAGCTCCCAGATACAGAGAGCCTGCTCTGCTGTGCCTGCCTGTCCCAGCACCACCCCACCGCCTGCTCCTGCAATACTCTCCCAGCCTGAGAAAAACAGCTGGAAAGAAAAAACAAAACAAAACAAAAAACTAGGAGGTTTAGTCCTTGTTTGAGTGAAGGTGCTTAAAATACACATTTCAACAGAAGTGTGGAACATGCGTGTCTGTATTTCACCCTTTCCCGAGCACGCTCTAGACGACCAGGAGAGCACTAACAGGCGACCAGGCCTGGCTCCTCCAGCCTCCGGTCTGGGGAACCCAGTCCACAACTTTCCAAAGGGAGAGAAACACGATAATTGAAGACATTAACCCCCATCTCCATCTCTTGTTTCAGCGGAGGGGAACGCCGGCTACCGCCGCGGGGGCAGCGGCTCGCCCGGCTCCCTCCCGCCCTCCGCCGAGGCCTTTCCCTCACACTCCCCTCGCTCGCGCCCCCCCTCCGCCGTGGGCGGTGCGGCCGTGACGATCGGCACCGCGGGGCCAATCCGCCCCGGGGGGAGTTCCCCCTCCATTCAGGGCTGCTCGCCTGCGCGTTGAGGGTATGTAACAGCTGCTTCCCCCACACACACTTTCCCAGTTTTGCCCCCCTTCACGGGAATCGCTTCCCAAGGGGCGAGCGGACGGGCGGGAACCTGAGGGAAAAAGCGGGGGG
>VXBU01017655.1:175281-208481 GCA_013400315.1 Bombycilla garrulus | reverse complement strand
GGTGCCGCTCCCGGGCTGCGGCGGGACCGCCCCCGGCAGCGCTCGCCCGCATTACACGGCCCCGGTACCGGCCGCACCGCGCGCCCGAGCCGCCGCCGGGGCTCCCGCCCGCCCGGGGGGCCGTTCCGAGAGCCGGGGTAGGGGCGCGGGGCTCCTCCGCTCCCGGGGCTCCCCCAACTTCTCGGCGGAGTTACCATGAGAGCGCTTGGCGGGCCCCGTCCCCCCACAGGGGTCCCGTTCCGCCGCGCCGCGGGCGCTCCATGGCTGCTCCGGGATCGCCCAGGGCTCCCCTCGTCGCTCTCCGCAGTTCTCCGGCTCCACCGAAAGGACCTGTTGGAGCGTCGCTAGCTGCATGGAAACCCGAGAGCTCCTCGTGCACCCATTAATTTTCCAGCGATTTTAGTAGCGAGCCGGATCCCTCTGCTCATCCTCCCGTGCTGTGAGCTTGGCAGACACTTACATTGGTATTTCATCTCCGTTTTTTTAATTCTTCGGGCTATTGTACACCCCTAAAAACTCCTTTAGGGTTTCTCGTGGCATTTTTGTGGGGTTTTTTTTTGTTTGTTTGTTTTTTTGGGGTTTTTTTTGATAGCAGGAGGCTAGTGGAGTTCAGGTAGCTTTAAAAGTATGACCGTGCTTTGTGTCTGCTTAACTAAATCCTGGTTTTTCTGCCTTTTCCTGGCCTGGGTTCAGAATGAACTTTAACAGTCGTTATATGTGTGAATAGCACATGTGTTCAGATAGAAATTACATCCCTGAAGAAATCTGTTTATCTGGACCACTGAAATGGGACAAAATGTGTTGTGTCAGCTCTATTTTAAATTAATTATCAAAGGCATCTTCAGCTGTGCATGGATTTGCAGTCTCACACACTGTCCAGAGGAATCTAAACCTGGTCTGTGTGTTAAAGTGTAGCTTAAGGCTGATGTAACACCTCATGTTTCTCTTTTAACTTACCACTTTTAGTTGAGGTAAAAGGTGTAGGGTTAGTAAACAAGTTGGGAATGCCCAACTTAATTCAGTACAGCTGTATCTGTACTGGCCATTTTCCACTCCTGACTTGTAACTATTTTAAAAAATACGGTTTCAGAAAAGGAAACATCACTGTATAGGATTAACTATAATGTTATGTTTTTAACTATATACAGTGCAGTATTTTAAATTAAAATGGCATTTTATTTTAATATACTATTTTAAAAGCATCTGTAAAACTTCCTTCATCACATAAAGCGCCTTGGCAGCCTGGTGTCAGCCTGTGCTGGATCTCCAAGAATCGAAAATCACTTTTTAGGGTTTGTTTTTTTTTTTTTCCCCTGCTGAGGTGAAGTTAGCAGTTTTTCACATGGGTATGCGCTTTGCAAAAGTAAATCGTGCTTTCTCCCCCTGATGTATCTTATCCTCATCCCTCCCACCTTCTGCTTCTGGTGAAGATACACAGTCTCCGCGTGAATTTGTTAGAGATGCCGGAATGTAATCGTTCATCAGAAAAACTAGGATTAGTTTGCTCAAGTTTGGGTAAACTCTGGCTGACTGAGGCTGGTTTTGTGAGCAGTGTGGGGAAGGGGGATGCTCTGCCCCTGGCTCCAGCCTAGATTGCTGGGGGAGTCCTCTGCACAGGCTCCTGGCACATGTGGTTCTTGGGGCTGGGAGCATCGTGTTGGAATTGGCAGGCGGATCATTTACGCTTCCAGGATTTATGAATCGTTTTCTGTCCAGATTGCTGTTCTGGACTTCTCCAGCGCTGGAAAGCTTTTATGGCTGTTGGAGCTGGAGCAGAAAAGAGCCCCGTAATAGCTGTCTCTTCAGCCTGGTGTGTGCTTTTGGGACTGTGCTACTTCTTTCCAACCCTGCTGGGGTCTTTTCTTTTTTCATTTGGTTAAATAAAAGGATTCTGAACATTCTCTCTGTGCATAGGATAGGTGCAGTCAGGGAACGGGGCAAAACAGTGCTCTGAGCTCTGTAGACCACGTTTTGGATAGTGTCTGTGTGGTGGGGTTTGGCACCCTGGCCACTTTTTGGCAAAGAAGGGATCAGTGCCTCACCAACTTGTTACCCATCTGGACAAGTGGGGTTTTTTTGTGTCCCATCTGCCTCGTGGTGAGCCCTGGCATGGCTGTCACAATGTCACCCTGCAGAAAGCTCTCCCAGCTGCTCCCAATGCTTCAGGTAGTGCTTTTCCAGCACCTTTTTCTAAGGCTGTTTCCCATTTCATTTTGGAATGGTGTTCTGGTCCTGGATGTGCCTTTCTATAGCTTGGCCAAGGGGTTATCCCCGTGCTATGGGCAGGGGATCTGAGCTGCGTGGCACTGTAAAAAACAAAGTGTAGCAGTGACTGCTGAGCAAGCTGGGTCATGTTCTGGAAGTCGTGTGGCTGGGTTAGCAGCACTGCCATGTACTTCTCTGTAATCCTGTGTGGGATGTGTCCTGCAGGACATCCGTGACTGTTCAGGGAGCTGAGTTGAGACTTACACTTGCTGCTCCCGACTTTTGAGTCCTCTCTCCTTTGAGAGAAAGCCTTTTAAAAAGTCCTCACATGTGTTAAACAAATCCTCTGCAGCTCTGCAGTTTTGCAGAGGGACCAAAATTCTCTCCAGTGGGTCTTTTACAGCTTGTTGGTGAAGGTGGTGTTTATCCACAGGTGTGTTGGGTTTCCAACAGGTGCTGAAGCAATGCACCTTCCCAATTTGCTTTCTTCCTATGCTCTATATGGCTTTTTTTTTTTTAACTTTTACCAACTGATTTCTAATGCCAGGAAATGTTGCTTATCTGGTGGGAAAACCTGCAATAGAAATAATGGAGATTTTTGAGATATTTTGTTGTAAAATGCTGGGAAGTGAAGCTGCCACCAGAGAGGCAGTTTTGCAACAGAAGAGGAGAGCACCTGGGCTGTTGTGCCTCTGTTTCTCTCCTGGAGCAGTGAGCAGGCAGGAGGAGAGCCCTGCAATGCTCCACCAGCTGAATCCACCCTTGTCCCTGCTTTGTTCCTTCTCCTTCTGTGTCACTACTGCCACTCCTCTGCTTCCCTCAGTACTAGAGGGAAAGGGATGTGCTCCACTTGCCTTTATCTGTCCCACAGGCTTATGTGAGGTAGATGGATGGGGAAACCCTCTGATGAAGTTGGTGAGATAGAATTGCATAATTCTAGCGTTGTTACTGAGATGCAACATAGCTTTTCTTCGTTTTTCTTTTGCTTTACCGGCTGAGGATCCTGTGTGTATGTGTGTGCATCTGCCTGATGCATCCTACCTGTAGCATGGAGCTGGTGAGCTGGGAGGTGGCACAGGTGGGAAGATCCAGAGGTGTATTCCCATGCAGCGTCCTTTTCCTGCAAAGGGAAACACTAAAAACCTCAGGGAAAAACAAACCTAATAGTTTTCATCCTCCCCTAGGTGGAATGAAGTGTGCTCCTTTTAAGGAGTTAAAAGGGAGTTTGGGTAGAAATGCTGCTGGGGAAAGGGAGTTCAGTTCCTGGCTTGGTCTGCTCAGGTGGAGCTAAGATCTACTACATGCATCCTGTTAACGCTTTTAACAAAGGAAAGTACCTGAATTTTGTGAGTTACTTTCAGTCCCCTGCTGTATTTTGAGGGCTTTTCAACCCTCGAATTAAGGTTACAGATGTTGCAGTTTTAATTGGGGCTCTCTAAATCTACACTTCAAAGTCTATGAGAGGATGCCAGAGATGTGTGCTGCATCTCTGAGATGACGACATAAGCATAGTATTGTTTGTAATGTGGAGGGAAAACACTTGGTACAAGTCTTTGATGTAGTATGCTTATTCTCAAAATACCTTTCCCTTAGCTGGGCTTTGCCATCATTAAGGAAAAATCAGTTGTTACTGGGGGTGGAAGTGGGTAGAATTGCCCCTTTGAGCAGCACGCTTTGGTTAATCAGTTCAAAATGACATGTCTAGTCTTGGGTTTCATCTCATTGTTCCTTCCTCAGCTTTTTGGTGGGCTGTAGGAGGGGTAGGACTTGCTGCATGACAGCTCTCACCAGCTTTTGAACAGAGGAGATCGGTGGGAGATGCCAGGTCAAGATTCGCAGGACTTCAGTGAGGAAATGAATGTACTCTGGGGCCATTCAGCATCATATCCTTCTGGATGCAGACCAGTCACTGTTCTGGTGCTGGTTTGCTTTCCCCTCTCTGTAGAGTTTGAGTGGTGGTGGATGCAGAGTTAGCATCACCAGTCTCTGTCTAGGTACAGCAGAGCTTTGAGATCATCTCTCTGCTAAGATTAGTAATGCCTGTCAATTAGCAATTTTCATTAAGGGCTGGTTGGTTGTGAGACTCTTACTCAGTGGGTTGCAGACCCTTGGTAGGAGTTATTATGGTGTTATCTGGGAAGAATGACTGGTGCTATTGACCATTACCTATATATTGACTATATATATGTGTATATACATCCATATATAGTAGAGAATTTCACAGCTGAGGCAGGTCCAGTGCTTGGATAAAAGCAGGGTCCAAGCTCAGCTGGTGAAGGTGAGGGGAATGCTGAGGGAAGATGAACATACGTGAGCTTTAATTTTTGCTTTACAGAAGTTTTAATACCAACCATACAGCAAACCAGATTTTTGGAAGATTGTACACTTGGCCTGCAAGAATCGGGAGCTTCAAAAACTGATGTTCATGCTGCTGGTGTGTGGGTGGTGGATCCTTGGTGCTGTCATGATTCCCATGGCCCCACAGGCCAAGAATTGTGCTAAATTCTTCCTGGGGAAAAATCTCTCAGACAGCCTAAGGTGGCATTTAATCTTCATAAGGGCACGTGAGTCTTCCAGCCATCTTCTGCCCTCAAACAGCCTCTGCTTTAGGAGCTGGTGAGCCCATCTGAAGGGGTGAGTGTGGAGTGTTGCTTTGGGAACACTGAACAGCCACCACACCACTTATACACCACATGGATCTACACACAATATTGAAAGGGTGAGGGGAGAACCAGCCTGGGAGATCAAAAGCAAGTGGCAGGACTGGCTGAGGGACCAATTTGGAGCAGTAGGGTATCCAAGTGGGTGAGTAGGTTGTAAATAGCTGCCACCAAAGCTTTGCCCAGACTTAACTTGTGTGCTCAGCCATTGTCATGCAAAATCCTGGCCAGCTCTGCTCCTGGGTGGATGGTATGAGGCCAGATTTCCTCAGTTTTGTCCCAGCCTTATTAGCATAAAACTATGTTTTTGCAAAGTGAAATGTGGTTTGTGCCTGAGAGAAGTAGCTCCATGAGGGGAGTAGCTCCATGTTAACCTTCCTGGCTCTTCATTTATCAGCAGAGGTTAGTTGAAAAGACAACCAGTGCAGGCACCATTAGAAAAGTGAGCTCCTGGAGTGTGTTCCTCTGCTTGCTGAGTGTGTTGGGGAGTCAGACTTACTTAGGGTTTGTAACATGCAATTAAGATGCAGCTGACAAGCTTTCACCTTACTTGGAGCAAGGAGTCCTCTGCTTCCTGTCTGTGACCTCCCAGGTGATTTGGGGACCTCTTGAGAGGTTAATCTTGAAGAGTAACTTCAAAAATAAATTAAGTCATCTTCCTTGTTGTTCTACCCTCTCCAAGTGAAAGGAGGAACTAATAGGATTTATACTGGGAAGAAATCTTTACCTGTTGAGGGTAGTGAGGCCCTGGCACAGGTTGTCCAGAGCAGCTGTGGCTGCCCCATCCCTGGAAGTGTCCAAGGCCAGGCTGGACAGGATTTGGAGCACCCTGGGATAGGGGAAGGTGTCCCTGCCCAGGGCAGGGGGGGGAATGAGATGATCTTTAAGGTCCCTTCCAAAACAAATCTTTCCAAATCTTTTCTGTGTTTTATGTCATGGAGGAGAAAATCTGCACCTCTGTGCTGCTGATTCCTGTTTCCAGATTTGATGTGAGATATTAGTTAATGATCTTAGGGTTGTTTGATTAATGAGAGATTTAGACTGTGAAGAGCTATCCTGACTTGGTAGATGGGGATTGGCTCGTTTGGCTGTTTTACTATTATTCTGGGGTAACCTTGTTCCCTCTCATTTGTTCATGTGCTTGCCTTAGCAATGAGTGTGTCTTTACTGCACTGAACTGAAAAGGCCTTGCTTTGGAGAGATCCTGAAGCAGAAGAGGGTGGCTTCACTGTTTTCTGTCCTTCAAGCATCTTAACGGGCTGTCTGTGCTTTTGATAAACAGCAGATAACATCTAAAGGATGGCAATAACTATCAATGGACAGAAAACAGCGCTGGAATTTGCTTGCAGTAAAGAGTACTGGGGTGACTAGTTCAATCCAATAGAGCCAAGAATTCATGGCTCCTTTTGGAGTGGGACAGTGGCAGAATGACCTTATCAGATCTGAAGTGAAATCAAGTTGCAGAAAAGCAGCTTGAGGTTGGGCAGGACCATGAGGAAAAATACAGGGGAGTGAGTGAGGGAAGGAGCTGCTGATCTGTGCTCCCTGGCAGGCAGGTGGGAATGACACGTCTGAGTGGGGCCAGGGTGCTGGCATGTGGTATCCAAAATACTCCTGGTATAGCAGACCTATGTCTTTCCCTAAAGTTACACATGAAATATGTTTAATACACATCTATATTAAATGCAGAACACTTTGGGGCTTTGTGACTTCAAACTCCAATTCAGCATCCTGCTTTTTTCCCGTGCTTTAGAGCATCTCTCACAGCTGTCATCCTACCTGGACTGTCCAAGAGGGTTTTTTTTTTTCTGTTGTCAGTATAAACGGTGTGTAGGTAACACATCCTTCCCAGTCTGTTGTGTTCAAACACCACGTTCATGAGCTTTGCATCACCTGGGGTCCATGTGTGCTTCAGATGCTTCCGTTAGCAACACCCTTTAGGTGAGACTGAAGAAATCATTAACTTTCAAATTACTGCAACAATAAGGCTGTACTTTTTGTGGTGCGATATGGTTGCATATTTTATGCTGAAAGCTGAATCTTTAATTCTACTTTCCCATCTCAAGATATCAGCACCCACATAGACAGAAACTTGCTCACGGCAATCTTGGTGTCAGCCGCAGTGCGGGGCAGGAGGGCCTTTGATTCCCTGTGCTAACCAGTGTGTTTTCCCCAGGTTTTGTAGTGCTTCCCGAGCATGAGTTCAGCATGAAGCGGCGATTGGATGAGCAGGAGTCACCCGTGTATGCGTCGCAGCAGAGACGTATCACGAGCAGCAGCGAGGCTTTCCCGCACCAGCACCGCGTGCTCGCCCCAGCCCCGCCGGTCTATGAGGCGGTGCCCGACACCATGCAGTCGGCCACGGGGATCCAGTACTCCGTAACTCCCAGCTACCAGGTGTGTGTGTGCTCAGCCCTCAGCTCCATGGCCAGCCAGCACCGTGCTGTGGCACCTTAGAGTTCTGGTTTAGATGCAAAGTGTTGTTTTGGTAATCAGGATTTCCTTTAAAAAATGGACTGTGTACACCTCATTGTCAATGCTTGCTTTATTGGCTTCTTTCATGAACCATCATGGTGTGACTTGGCTTTCTTGAACATGATTCTTCTAATGATTCTCTCAGACCATGGTCTCTGAATTACAGAGTCAGGTTTCTGGAGGGTTTTTCCTCCATTTTTCTATTTTTCAGCAGGAAAAGGTTTGTTATTGTGAAAGACTTTGTGGTATCTTGGGTGATCTTAAGCTTAACAGACTAGATCAGCATTTAGATTGAAGACTTTCAGGAAAATTGAAATGTTTTGGAAAACATTACCTAAGAGTCATTAGGTGGCACTCTTCCCTCTCTTGCCTCCTTTACAAGGAGCTGGCAGTTAGAACAGGGGGAAAAATCTTTTTAAGAGTACACTGGAGATAGCTGTCAGTGAAAGAGCAGGTAAGGGCTCTGTGTCTTTTGCACATTTCTGGTATGTTTAATCTTCCACACTTGTGTTGGTGGTGAGCTGCTCTCCCTGTCTAGTGCCTGATTTTTAGATACAACTTCATCCTTGCTTCTGCAGAAAGGATATTCACACTGATAGTGGCAGCCACAGACCTGAAGAGCTGCAGGCAGACCTTTGCAGGGGCTGGAAGAGGGTGTGTTGATACTGACAGTCCTTCGTAAAAAGAATTTAGATGGACCAGCAGCCAAACCTTATTTTGTTCTTGAGGATTAAATTAAGTATGTCCCATCTAAAAGAGGCTTGAATGGAAAACTGGGTTTGTGAAAATGATTTTCCACATTGAAACTTTCCTGGTTTACAGTATGAAGTCCCTAAAGTGCATGCTTTCTGTTCTTTCCCTGGTTTTCTAGGGGAAATACCAAGCTGTGTTTTCCCCTGAGCCTGCTGATGCCAGAGAGCCACAATTTGACTTCCAGTACCCAAACTGAATTATCAAGAATGTAGAAGCCCTTAAAGATTCATTAATTCAGATTATTATTTGTGACATGTAGGGAAAGGAGAAAACTTTGTTTTGCCAGATTAAAAAAAATTCCATTTTACCCTCCTTTTTCAGGTCTTTATGTCAGGGGACATACTGGACATCCCGTGTATGTGCAGGCTGGGGACAACCTATGTTTGGATTGTGTTTGCAGGGAGGGCTTTCCTGTATTTGGAGGATAGGGTTAGAGTTGTCTGGAGTTGGTTGAGTGAGGTCGCTAGCAGTCGTGGTTAAAGCTCAAACCAGCTGCATTGTGCTTTCTCAGCTGTCCTGTCTGGGAAGCCTGGGAGGCTGTGTGCTTGTGCCACGAGGCCGTGCCTGACGTGCTGTTTGCCTTGGCAGGTGTCGGCCGTGCCGCAGAGCTCGGGCAGCCACGGGCCGGCCATCGCCGCCGTGCACAGCGGCCACCACCACCCCGCGCCCGTGCAGCCCCACGGCAGCCAGGTGGTGCAGAGCCACACGCACCCCACACCGCCAGCCGTGCCCGTGCAGGGCCAGCAGCAGTTCCAGAGGCTCAAGGTAATGTCAGCAGCTGCCTGATGTCAACCGTCCTCTCCCAAAATTCTGTCTGCAGCCAGGTCCCTTTTTCTATCCAGTTTTACCTCCCTGCTGGTGAATTCCTTTCCTCCCCTTGCTCCCCTCCCTCCCCATCATGTTTGGGAGTCTACTGAATGCTGAAATTGCCTTCTCTGTCTGCTGCAGCCCTGTTGTTTCAAATACCATAATAGAAAAAAACTGGACTCACCAAGAAAAGATTAGTGGCAGGGAGGGAAAGGAAAAATGTATTGCTTAGAGTATTTGGATGAATGGGTTAAATTACCAAAACATTTGGTGCTTTTCTGAACACATGGCATAAGTGGGTGGTTGTGTGGGAGTAATTTGGGAGTAAGGAAGGCTCTATTCTCAGATTATGGGCTGTAAAATCCTTAAACAAAGAGAAAAGTCCACCAAAAATAACCCCTTGAAGTTGCTACATTTGGAGGAGGCACATACATACAAATTGATGCCTGTTTCAGCTTCTTCTGAATACGGTGTGAGTCTTTTCCAGTTTTGGTGGAAATCACTGCCCTTTGCTTTTGCTGAATGTGGGAAACTTCATTTCTGCACACCTCTGAAAACCTCTGGTTTCAAAAAGAGTGTTTCTTCCTCACAGTGAAATCCATGGAAAATCCTTTGCTGGTGTGAGGTTGGGGCTGTATGTGTGTCTTTCTTCCGTTGCTGTCGTTTAATTTCAGACGAAGGAGAGGTCCCGTGTGTAGCTCTTGCAGCTGCTGAGAGCGTGGCCGAGGTGCTGCAGGCACAGGGACCCAGAGCTCTTGTTTTAGGCTGTGGCTGTTCTTCCATTACCTCTGAAAATTGGCTTTTGGTACACGAATCATGAACCTCTTGCTGTTTGAGGTGTAAAACAATTTGCCGCCCACAGTTGCCATTTTCGAAGCCCTTCTATGTTGAACTGAAATGTCTGGATTTTTGAGAGAAGTGCAAGTGTGTACCTGGCAGACATCTACTACACTGAATATGTCATTTCCACTTTCTGCTTATTCTTAGACTTCCATAATAATTTCCACATATGAATGCAGGAAAAATACTCAGTCTAGTTCTGTTTATCCTAGCAGTCACTTCAGTGATGGTAAATTTGGAGGGGTTTTTTTGGTGTTTTTTTGTGGGTGGTTTTTTGTTTGGTTGGTTTTTGTTTTGTTTTTTTTTTTTTTTTTTTTTTTTTTTTTTTTTTTTTTTTTTTTTTTTTTTTTTTTTTTTTTTTTTCCCTGAGCAATTTTGCTGATCTGTGTTGCTTTTTTTTTCATTTTTGTCTCTTTTTGGTACAGTTTTATTTTGTGGGCTGGGAGTGGGGAGTGAGCACCTCTTATTCAAAGACTGCTGGCTGTACATTAACAGGCTCATGAAATTTTTGCGCCTTAATTCCCTGCGCAGGCTCAGGGCTAACAACTGTGTTTTCAAGTGATGAGTGTTTTACAGAACAATAGGAGATGAAATCAAATCTTCTCTGTGGATATAACCTGTCTTGTCTGTTTCCAGGTGGAGGATGCATTGTCTTACCTTGACCAGGTGAAGCTACAGTTTGGTAGTCAGCCACAGGTCTACAATGATTTCTTGGATATTATGAAGGAATTTAAATCTCAAAGGTAACAAGCTGCATTTTACTTCTTCCTTCCAGGTTAGAAAGAGTGTGTGTGGACATGGGAGCACAGGGCAGGAGCTGAGTTCTGTCCTTTGTATACAGAATAACACACCTGGACTGTTGGAACCCAGGGGGTTCCTATGATGCCTTTGGCCAACCCAAAACCTGGTCAGGAGGCTTTTCAGCCTTGCCAGAGGTGTCAGAGACCCTGGAATGATACTAAAAATACCTGAAACTCTGATTCTAACCCATGGAACAGGTTGTCAGCTTTGTATGAGGAATTTCAGGTCACAAAAACTTAGATAGTAAAATAGTAGTAGTTATAAGTAAAAAGAAGGTAATTTGAATGTATGTACAGGGGGGTTTAGGGCCCTGTACAGGGGGGTTGGAGATCTGTACAGGGGGGTCTGAGACACAAGATGGAGGATTTTTACACGTGGCATGTTATCTTATGTTCTTCTTCATAACCTCCATCTTCTTGGTGATGCTGGCACTTTTGGATTGGTTTGACACAGATCTGGACATGGTGATGTGAGGGACATAGATTGGTACTTAATTGTAAACATTTAATACGTAGTTTTTAGTATAAAAGATTACAGCTCACCCGGGGCGGGCACAGTGTGTCTCTGGACGCGTTCTGTGTCAACCCTGGCAGGGCAGAGAAATCTCTCTTTGATAAGGAATTAATAAACTGCCTTGAAACACGAACAAACGACTCCAGACTACTCCTTCAACAGTACGGGCCGGAAACCTGGACTTTCCTACATATTGCGGGGTCTCCTGGGGTTAAGGAGATCCCCGCATTTGTGGCGTCCCAGGCTGGGCACGAAGACCACCACACTGGACAATGATGTAAAAGCAATTGTATGCTTTTTCTGAAATTGAAATGCATCCCTTCATTTATACTAAATCTCTGCTTAGAGTGGGAGTTCACAAGTTCAGCCTTGATAGCTGATTCATCTGGCTGTCTGGTTGTCTGCTCATAAATAATGGTCAGACTTGGGACTGGATGTCGTGGATATAAAACGCTGTCTGGGCTAATAAAATAATGCTAATGTCACTCTTAGAGTTCAGAAGTGTGTTTGTAGGACTCAGTTTTGCATTGTTTCATGGGTTAGAGGTGCTAAGGGAAAAAAAGCTAATGGAAGATTGCTTTGTGGAGAAGCTTGTCCCACTGAAAGGTCCCAGAAAATGGTGACATTGTGATCTTATTCCTTCCTCAGCATTGACACTCCAGGGGTGATCAGCCGTGTGTCGCAGCTCTTCAAGGGCCACCCAGACTTGATCATGGGTTTCAACACCTTCCTGCCACCTGGCTACAAGATTGAGGTGCAGACCAATGACATGGTGAACGTCACAACCCCGGGGCAGGTTCACCAGATCCCCACCCACGGGCTGCAGCCCCAGCCGCAGCCACAGCCGCCGCATCCATCGCAGCCTTCGGCGCAGTCGACCCCGACACCAGCACAGCCGGCGCCACAGCCCACACCTGCCAAAATCAGCAAGGTGAGAGGCTTTGGGTAACCTGCACCAAGAGCACTGGGATCCTGCTGCCTCCAGCTAAAGCTGGTGTGGAGCTAGACAATGAAAAATTAACTTTTCTGCAGTATTTGTGAACCTTCATGTGTTCCCCTTCTGCTGGTGGATTAGTTTCTCATTTTCAAACTTGAAGATGCAGTCATAGTTAATTTGACAGCAATTCAAATAAGCTTTTCAAAACATTAAGGGTTTGGAAAAGCCTTGTTGCTGGCAGTGGGGAACTGAAAGACAGTCAGAGCATCTGGTAAATGGCACACACATTATTCAAGAAACGATTCAGCAATCCTAGGAAAAAGTTCCTAGTTAAAGCACTGGGCACACATTATCTGCCTGCTTTTGTGTATATTATCTTAGACCTAAAGTCCCAAGAAATTGCCCGTAAAACAGAGGTTGTGATAAAGATGTTCTTTTTGGTGTGAAAGTGTGTGTGTTGTTTCAAATGCTTGAGGCAATTAAGCCTTTAGGAAGCAGTCATTTGTTATTTGGTGGATTCTGCATTGCTTGAAATCTTGTTTTCAGATTGAATGGTTTTTGTAGAGGGGTCTGGTTCAGCTGTCAGCTGGAAGGGTTCGGGAGTTATTGGCAACATCTAAAGTTCAAGAGTTTAGCAAGATGACTGTGATGTTGCTTGTAGGTGTTGGTGTGTGTGCCCAAAACAGACACCTTTCAGTAACAAAGGAAATTTGACTGTGGTTTAGATATAATCCAGATGCTGCTGTCCAAAAGATGTATTTTACATGATACAGAACAGGACAAGGAAATTATTCCGGATAAAATATTGTGTATTTTAGCTTCAAAATGCAAAAATATTTCAGAGCCTTAAGGAGGGAATCTCCAGTTTCAAGGGTTAATCCCTAAGCTGTTAGATAACAATTGCCTGGAAAATCTAAAGGAAAAGGTAATATACAGTTAAAAAGCAGCAGGATTTAAAATGCAGTGGTTAGCTGGTCTCTGGACAAACATTGTTGGGACATGCAACTTCCTGTTCAGAAATGGCAAACAAAGCATGCTGAAAGATTTGCTAAAAGATTTGCCAAAGTGGACATCACAGATCATTCCAGAATTAACTTGCCTGTGCCAGATTTCAAGGATTTTTTCTGAAGAAGTGCATGCTCTCAGTAAAGATGTAGCAGTCTCCTTCTTAACACCAAGTGTTTTTCTCCTTATCAACCTGTGAAATGTTGAACTATCTTTGCTGAAACTTTAAAATGAACCTGAGGGACAGGCTAGACAGTGAGGTAAGATGTCCCTACCAGGCATGTAAAGTTGTAGCTGAGTAAGGCAGGACTTTGTAACAAGATATTTATGGCCATCCTAATACTGTGTGCTGGTATTTACATTCTCAGTCCTCAAAACTTTCAGTAATACAAGTTGTGAAATGTAAAGCGTGAGGGGAGTAAGTACTTCCATTTTCTATTTAAAATTGCTATCTCAAAACTAAATTTTCACCTGGCTGTTTGATGTCCATTGAGAGTATTCAAAATAATTACTCATTTTTTAGTAATTGCCTGCTTTTCATCTCAAGAAACTCCAGATTTCCCTTGCTATTGCCTTTACACATCCCACAATTCTTCACTAGTGCTAAAGTAACTTGCAGTGTTGGAGCCAGCCATACCTATGACTTTTTGGCTCTGTTAAGTTTTGAGGTAGTTTGTGTCTCTTGTCAGATTTCAGTCCAAAGCAATTAGCAAGGAAAATCATTTCAATAACAACTTCTTGAATGGCCCAGGCACTTTGTCTTCCTGATGCAGTGTAGTCTCTGCTGGCCCACTAAATATTTATCTATCCCTAAGTGGATTAAAAGTGCCTTTATCCTGACCATGAAGGGATCTGCTGCTTCCTGACACAGCTTGTGTTCTCCTCAGCCATCGCAGTTGCAGGCTCATACTCCTGCCAGCCAGCAAACGCCCCCAATTCCGCCGTACACATCACCGCGCTCGCCACCGGTCCAGCCACACACGCCTGTGACAATCTCTCTGGGCACCACACCGTCCCTGCAGAACAATCAGCCCGTGGAGTTTAACCACGCCATCAACTATGTCAACAAGATCAAGAATCGGTTCCAGGGACAGCCAGACATCTACAAAGCCTTCCTGGAGATTCTCCATACATATCAGGTGAGTGCTAGAAACGTGGATTTGTGTCTACGTATGGTTATTTCTCTTGCTTTGCTTTGGGGGGTAGCGTCCAAAATTTGCATTTGGGTCTTCTGCTGTACTTTAAGTGGCCTGCAGATAATCATAGACTGGTTTGGATTGGAAGGGGCCTTCAAGATCATCTAGTTCAACCTTTTCCACTAGGTCAGGTTGCTCCAAGCCCCATCCAGCCTGGTCTTGAATTCTGCTTGAACTAAACAGAAGTCTGGCAAGTTAAAAAGATTACATAGCAGTGTGAAGTAATAGATTTCAATCCATCATCTTAAATGCTTGTTTAAAAACTGGATTTGGTGTTTTTCTGTGAGCATGTGTCAGGATGAGGCAGTGTGGCCATTAGCTCTATGTTAAAAACAAATAAACTGCTTCCTTGGTCAGTGTCTTACTGTTCCAGGGCCTGTTGGGCTTTTAGGATGTATTTATAGTATACGTAAGTATAACTGTTTAGAACGTATGAGAGTCATGCTATTAATATAGTATGATGCTTTACTAAAAAGCTGAGACCTTTGCTGTTTTGTTAATTCTATCACTGTGAAAGTTTAATTTTTTCTTTATCACTTGAATAGTTTGTGCATTCTTTATTCTGACACTTCTCTTTCCTCTGGCAGAAAGAGCAGCGTAATGCCAAGGAGGCAGGAGGGAACTACACGCCAGCTCTGACAGAGCAGGAGGTCTATGCCCAGGTGGCTCGCCTCTTTAAGAACCAGGAGGATCTGCTCTCAGAATTTGGGCAATTCCTGCCTGATGCCAACAGCTCTGTGGTGAGTACCCTTGGAGATAGGATGAAATACCTAGTGCAGACTGTTCTGTATGAAGCCAGCGTTCAGAAAAACGTGCTTTTGCTGTTACTTTCTTGGAGTGTAGGAAGGAGGTGAGGGGAGTACACTGTATTTTCTGACTACAACTCGTCTCTTAAATAACTTTCATTTTAAATGCAATTCCTTTGCCTAAAAGGGCTCTTCTAAGTTAGGGCTGTAACTGCAGTAAAACCCATTTATCATCTAGAGCTAGGAGGCACAGCGGAGCCCCCCTGGACTGCTGCATTCAGCTTTGGGGTCCCCAGCACAGGAAGGAGATTCATCTGCCAGAGCAAGTCCAGAGGAGGTCACCAGGATTATCAGAGAGATGAAGCACATCTCCTGTGAGGAAAGGCTGAGAGAATTAGGATTGTTCTGCCTGGACAAGAGAAGCCTCAGGGGTCACCTAATTGTAGCCTTCCAGTACCTGAAGAGAGCCTCAAAGAAAGATGGAGAGAGACTTTACAAGAGCATGCGGTGACAGGACAAGGGGGAATGGCTTCAAACTGAAAGAGAGTAGGTTTAGATTAGATATTAGAAAAAATTCTTCCCTGTGAGGGTGGTGAGATACTGCCATAGGCTACCCTGAGAAGCTATGGCTGCCCCATCCCTGGAGGTGCTCAAGGGCAGGTCGAATAAAACTCTGAGCGATCTGGAATAGTGAAAGGTGTCCCTGGCCATGGCATAGCAATGGAACTGAATGATTTTAAAGGTTCCTTCCAACTCAGACCATTCTGTGACATTTTGTGTGGACCGTTGCCCTAATGGTGTTACGGGTTTGTCTCTGAACAAGCTGTTAAGTAAGACAACTGCAGAGAAAGTGGAATCGGTCAGGAATGACCACGGGGGCACAGTGAAGAAGCCACAGCTCAACAACAAGCAGCAAAGACCCAACCAGAATGGCTGCCAGATCCGACGGCACTCGGGCACTGGAGCAACCCCTCCGGTGAAGGTAAGAGCCTCTGCTGCTCCTTCAGAGCCCTGTTTGTCTCAGGAGGCTGGGGCAGAGCAGGATGTGTTTTCCAAGTCCTTGTGATGTTTGTGGCATGGGCTGCAGCTTGAGAACGTAGAAAATAATGTTTGGCTTTAAACCTTTCAGAAGTCCTTGTTTCCAAACACAAGTCTTTGCCTCTGATTTTTTGCAAACCAGTGGTGGTATCTGTTCTTGAGGGTGGGCTGTAGTTACTTTAATGGGTTGGGGAAGCAGAGTTTTCATCACTTTATTAGGAAAATGGAGTTTTCTTAGCAGTGTTTAATGAGGGGGAGTTTTGGAGTGTGGAAACAAAAGTCTCAGTAGTGCCACAGAATAAATTTGTCCAGTATTTGTAGGGAATGTTCCTAAGCCACGTAGGAAAAGACGAGCTAAAAAGATGTGCCTGAAAGCTTTGTTGTAGAAAAACTTGGAGCAGATGCAATAGAATCATGTTTGCTCATCTTTCCTGTGATAAAGCTTTTAATAAAATGATGAATGATTATTCTCTCAGCAGTTGCCCTTTTCAAATGACGCATGATTTGTGAGAGCAACAAGGCTTTGTAGTACAACAAAAATTGTCCTGTGACCAGGTGGCTTCGTGCTTGTGCATGAAGGATAAATTTGCCTGCTTTTTTTTGAAGCTAGTATATCTTATTTGTCATGAAAGGCATTAGCAGGCATAATTGTACCATTTAAGTCCCCTTCTGCCCTTTCTCCTCCTCCTCAAATCGAGGGCACCAAAATAAAGCACGTTTTGGAGGCATCTTTCAGCCTTTCTGAGGATGGGGAAAATAAAGCATCTTGCCGTAGAATGTAAGAGAGAAAAAAATTGTCATTCTGGGGAGGTGCAAGACTTGTAGAACTGGATGAATGACAGGAAAATTATTTATTCTGGCAGTTTTCCAAACTAGTTATCAAAGTAAAATATGCTGTAGTGTGATTGAAACAATCAGCTAGTTATGGGAAAAGGTGCAACAATGTATTACAAATACTTGGTCTGGCATGCTACTTATTAACATTCAGTAAATTACTTTGTAGCACTGTTTTAATAGACTTTTCCTTCAAAAAAGCCACCTTTCCTTTAATGGGAAGCACATGGTGGGGTCAGGGAGGTGGCACTTATGTGTGATAGACAATCGAATTATCTCAACTTGCTGAACACCCCTTTTATTTTTAATTGCCTGTCTTTTTTTTTTTTTTGATAACAGAAGAAACCAAAGCTGCTTGGTTTGAAAGACCAGTCTTTGGCAGAAGCCAGCAAACATGGTGTGGGGACAGAATCTCTCTTTTTTGAGAAGGTGAGAGGCAGGATGCAGATGTTGCATGTCCTTGATGTACGTCCTTCCTGTATACACATCTGGATTTTTATCACAGTGAAGTGTGTGAGATTTACACTACCCTGATAACATTTCTCAGCTTGACCTCAGATGTATCCTGCCACCTCTGTCAGATCCACTGAATTTTTAAAAATTGGGGATATTTTTTACATGTGTCTCTTTCCCAAAGCTCCTTCTCCAGCTTTCCACCTGCTGCTGCTGCAATTTATTTGAGGGAATGGGAATTTTTTCCTGTAACCCACACTCCAGATTGTTTTCCCCTTTGTAAAATCCCCGTACAGCTGATGATGTGCGTGGTGTGTCTTGCTGTGTCGGCACAGCTTGTACCCCTCTACAGCCAGCTGGCTGCAGTGGGGGAGCTCAGTTTACAAAGCACCTGATCTTTATTTACATTGGGTTGGGTTGGGTTTTTTTATTTCCCCTCAGAGATTAATTAATTGCACGGTTGTTACCTGTTGCTGGTTTAGCACACAGATTAAGTGAAGGAGATATGGGATGTTTCCAAGTGGTACCTTGGTGTCTTCTCTGAGATGCCCATACAGTGCCTTATAGCTCAGAGGGGAGTATGGAACAAACTTAAAACCATCCTTTTAAGCAATATTCACACATTGATGACAGTCTTGGTTGCTCCCTGCTGATCTGGTGAATTCTGCAGCATGATGGGGACCAGCTAATGGTAACTGGGAACCAATTTACTGCTTGGAGGATGTGTAGGTATTAACATGAGTAAACCTAGAAATCCCTCCTCTAGAATTATAACCATAATGACGAATAACTTAACAATGATAGATCTCAGTCTGATGTGTAGCTCTAGCTGTTCTTGTGGGAAAGATAATGCTGTTGGGATGAATAGTTTGGCTTCCTCATTCTGTGAAGATTGGAGTTACAGAAGGAGGATTGTCTGGAAGAAGGCAGAGGCTGGAGAGGTGTTACCCAGGGTGCATGGGTCTCATTACCCCCTCTCCCTACTTGAAATAGTCTCTGAAGTTTAAAAGCAGCCTCGGTGGGTTTGTGGTGCTGCAGTTACAACTGACGTTGGCCATTATTCCAGTGTTGTAATCCAGCTGTTACAGGGTTCTTTGAAGGATTTAGTTCTTTACTTGCAACTCTTGCTTAGAGCAATGCCCCAGTGCTGACATTGCAGGGGCTCCCATCAGTACCAGTTTGTCTGGCCCTGTGTACAGGGCAAGTTCTGTCTGTTCTACTCTCTTAAAGATTTGTGTGCCTCGGTGGGAAACACAGTGTCAAATCCAGGTCTCCTGGACCTCGCCCTGCTTGGTCTCACCCTGACAGCTCCTCTTCTCGTCTCCTCTCGGTCAGGTCCGCAAAGCTCTGCGCAGCACAGAAGCATACGAGAACTTCCTGCGCTGCCTGGTTATTTTCAACCAGGAGGTGATCTCCCGGGCTGAGCTTGTGCAGCTGGTTTCTCCATTCCTGGGGTAAGTGCAGTCCTTTTCCTGGTCTGTTTCTGTAGTGGAGCCAGGAAAGAAACACTCACCTTCATGGTCTTCTGCACTGCCCTTTCCTATTCGTTACCCCAGAGAGATTCCCAACTGTGTCCTGACAGGCAGCGTGCAGGAACAGTACAGGTGTTGCTTGCTGTGTATCTTCCCTTTCCAGCAGGGCAAACGAGATTATTAGCAGCCTGTTATTGTAGTTTCTTGCTCTGGAATCATGGGTTATGTTATTTGAGAAAAGATCAGCTGTCTGATTACATAGGAAATGTCCCCCCAAAAAAGCAGAGTGCTGATATAAACTCACTAAAGTTTCCAAAAAGCAGCTGAATTCTGTCACAAAGCCAAAAACGTTAAGAAACTCTGTACCTTAAATGGGAATTTATGACTTCCATGATTGTCAGTAGTGTACAGAACAGCTCTATTAATTGGTTAAAACCAACAGACATCCTCTCATCAGCTTTGGGCAGCAGGATTAGTGTTTCTTTTGGCTGGGTACTGAATTGCTGGTTCCAAGGGAGACGGCAGTAGCAATATAAATTGGGTTCAGGACCCCATTACAGTAGCTACTGTGCAGAGAAACTACCCTAAGGAGCTTCCACTCACTCTGTAGGTCCACCGGAATTAGTCACATGTCAGCAGGGTGCCTGGCTTTAGGTAGAAAAGGTGCAATATTTGACAAGAAAATTCTATACTTTTCCCATAAGGCCTGTGCCCTTAACTATAGGGAAAGCTATAATACAGGTTTGGGTTTTTTTTTATTCTGGAGTTGGACATTATCTTTTGCCATATAATGAAAAAGCAGTGAATAACTAGTGATTCAGTTAGTAACAGGTTCAGGTCATGCTGTTGCTGGAGGTTTGCATGAGATAAGAGGACTTGAACAAATGCTGTATTTTACACAAATAAATTTTTCAGGAAACTCTGCAAACAGGTGAACTTGGGCCTTGCAGTCATAGACTTCTCCATGATTTATGCTGCTCTGTGAAGTGTGGTTGAAGCAGTTGCTTGGCACTGAAACCTTTTGCTGTGTAGGTACAGAATTGCCTTTTGGTTTCTTCTTGCTGCCTCTGGAAAGGAAAGGTCTGGTTTAAGGTTCAGACCATTGGCAAACAATGAGGAATCTGGCCTGAGTTCACCACCAGGGTAGTTTGGGGAGACCCAGATGTGACTGTGCCATGACTGTTGTTTCTGTAGTGAAAGCTTTGACAGCTGCTCCTTGCTCATCACTAATCCTAAAGCGTCTAAATTGCACCAAAGGAACAATCCCTTACCTGATCAACAGCAGGTGCTTGCTTCCCATTTGGTCAGGCTCTGAGCAAGTGGGGTTGAGCAGAGAGAGTCTTCTCACCAGATTGATAATTTAGAGGGTTGTCTGTAGTAATCAGTTCTGGCCTCAGCATCGCACCTCAGCGCTGTTTGAGTTCTGCTTAGCTCATTTTTCACTTCATTGCTTTTATTTTAGGAAATTCCCAGAACTGTTCACTTGGTTTAAAAACTTTCTGGGATATAAAGAGTCTGTTCACATGGAGACATATCCAAAGGAACGGGCTACTGAGGGGATTGCCATGGAGATTGACTATGCCTCCTGCAAGAGGCTGGGCTCCAGCTACCGAGCCTTGCCCAAGAGCTACCAGCAACCCAAGTGCACGGGGCGGACTCCGCTGTGCAAAGAGGTAAGGCAGGAGCTGTGCCACAGTGGAAGGCTCTTCCCAGCCTTTTTAAAGCATCGGAGCAAAAGGGAGCAGGATAGGGAATTTAATTTGTATTGGAAAGGTTCCTGGGGATGTCGGGGCACGTCTGGTGGTGGTGAGCATGGAGCTGGGGCCAGGCTTAGCCTGCTCAGCACTGATCCACACTGATCTGTGCTGCTCCTGCTGCCAGGCATGTGTGGGCACACCATCCTGGCTCGGGATCACCACGGTGCGTGTGGCAGCCCGAGGGGAGCACACCTGAGGAATTCCTAGTGGCACTCCTGTAAATACCTGGATCGTATCCAGAAGCTACTGCACGGGGTGAGGCATCAGTCTAGGAATTGGGTTATGCTGCAAGCTGGCTGGGAGTTGTGGTACCCACGTGGCTTTGATGGTTGGCATCAGCTCTTCTCCAGCAGTGTTTGTGAAAGGTTTGAGTAGATCATTGGGAGGCAGCTGGAGAAAATACTACGGAATAGTTATGGTGGTTAATTACTGACATACCTAATGCTCCTATGTTATATTTATGATGTGTTACATAGTACAACCTGTGAAGAAAACGTTAAGATTGCAAACTTAAGTAGGAGATGACAGAACTGCTTTTCTGTGTGGTCTTAATGTGATCTCTGAGGTCCTTTACAAGACAGCAATAATCCTGAATTGCACACTACCTTTTTACCTAAATTCCCACTTAGCCTGCTTTCAGAGTTGTCTCTAGGCCAACTTTAAAAGAAAATCATGTTTTCTGTAGACAGATTCTCCCACGTATTCCTTCAGATGCATCTTCCTGAAATGCTGAATTTTTAATCCATGTCTTGACATGTCTCTCAAAAGCTTCTTGTGTGACGCAGTTACAAACTTTTCTCCCTGTGAGAATCTAATGACTCAGTTGTTCAGGCTTTTAGTTTATGAAAATTGGACCTGGCTTTCAAGACTGCCTGCCAAAAATCATTGTTTCTTTGCCTTCGGCCTCTTTGAGGTTGTTTTTGGTTTTTTGTTTGTTTGCTTTTTTTAATGTTCTGCTCCTGTATTGGAAGCTGCAGGTGCTGAGCTGTTTTGTCAGGAAAGGTGATGCTGGGCTATGGTTTTATACTTCCAATTAGCCTTATTTGGAGGCAGCAACTGTGTCCTGTCTAAGAGTCAGGTCTGCTGTGGTGACCACACAGTGTTGATGGTGAATCACATGTGGGGAACCAGCTGGTTGCAGCTGACTAGTCCAAAGTAACAGTAAAGCTCCCTTCATCTTTATTTTCCTCTTCTCTCACAAGTTTATTCCTCACAGCTCCAGCCTATGAATTTTTCAGGCTGCCTGTCTGTTTGGGTTCTGGCTGTTTGGGGTTGCCCTGTGAATGCTGGGCTTCAGATGCTTTTTCCAACTGGGAAATAGATTGTCCCATCAGAAGACTGGTCTTGATGCTGGCCAGGTATAATCCCCTTAAACACTGGCCACAACTCCTGTTCTCCCTGTCTCCCTGAAAGGTTTTGAATGATACCTGGGTCTCCTTCCCATCCTGGTCTGAAGATTCCACATTTGTGAGCTCCAAGAAGACACAATATGAAGAGCACATCTACAGGTGTGAGGACGAGCGTTTTGAGGTAAATTGCTTTACCTTGGTTCATGTCTCAGAAAGCTCTGTTTTGTGAACAGCTAATGAGTTTGATGTAATGATACCTTAAATGCTGCATCTTTTATTGTCTGCCACCTGGTTTTTGTCATAAAAGCTTGTTTTCTCTTCATGCAAGAAGCACTGGCTGTATAACCACTAAGCTGCCACCTCTGCCCCTCATCTTTTGTGTGGAGCTCTTCGTTCACCCTGCTCCACATTAAATTGTTGAATGGCCAGCATTTGTTGCATCTTTTCTGTTCTTCCTGTCCACGTAGTGCATGACAACATGCCCTCCCCTGTAATCATCTGCAAAGCAATATGTTCAGGATTTTAAATGACTGACATTTTGACTGGAAATGGAAGTTAGCTGGGCAATTACCTGAATCTGTACAGATTTGGCATGTCTTTTTGTAGAGTAACTGTCAATTGTGTTCTGTTCCCAGCTGGAAGATGTAATTTCTGAACAGCATCATTCTGGTAGCCTTCAAATTCTTACACAGTATCATTTAGGTAGCAGATGAAACGTAATTGGATTATTTTAGAGCAGCTGAACACCAAAGTGCTCGAGTATACCTTGTTAAACAGGCGCAGCTTCTTGTTTCGTGTCACTGGAACGTTTGCCTCCGTGAAGTATCATGTTTTGTCTATTCAAATGCTACGGCTAATGCACTGTTCTCTCCAGCTGGATGTTGTCTTGGAGACCAACCTGGCAACGATCCGTGTTCTCGAGGCAATCCAGAAGAAGCTGTCGCGCTTGTCCGCAGAGGAGCAGGCCAAATTCCGGCTGGACAACACCCTGGGGGGCACCTCGGAGGTGATCCACCGCAAGGCTCTCCAGAGGATATATGCTGACAAAGCAGCTGACATCATTGATGGGCTGCGCAAGAACCCGTCTGTGGCTGTTCCCATCGTACTGAAAAGGTACTGATTGCCCCAGCAGCCTGCCCCAGGGTCCCTTCCAAAGGGGAATGCGCTGTATGCTGTCCACATTTATGGAGAAATGGCCAATTTCTGCCCCTAAGGAGTGTGCCCCCCACAAGGCTGTCAATTTTCCCCAGAAAATTGTGTTTCACACCTGGAAATGTTCAAGGCTAGGTGGGGCAGGGCTTGGAGCAACATGGTCCAGTGGAAAGTGTCCATGCCCATGGCAGGGGCTGTAACAAGATCCATAAGGTCCCTTCCCAGCCAAACCACTCCATGATTCTATTATTCTGTGAAACTAAGAAGATAATTTATATTCTGGACAGTTGATGTATCTCATAATAATCACCTAGAGGGAATTGCCCTCCTGAAACAAAATCCTTACAACTCAGCTGGAAGGATATAGAGCTTTTGTTGTCTCCTCTTAAGCTTTTTTCTTCCCTGGTGTCAGTGCTGTATGTAACATAAGGGAACTGTTGTCCCAGGGCTGAATTTATCCCTTTCCAAATCCTATGTGCGTATGTGCCCAGATCATGGTGTCTCTGCTATCCTCAGATTCCCAGTCCTGTTTCTCTTGTCAGCCTCCCCTTCCTCAGTTAAAATGGCGTGGATGCTGCAACTCCTTAGGGAAGGTCAAGGAGATGTGTAAGCAGTACATGCTGGTTTATCTCTGTGGGACTCTTGGTCCTGTGTTTTGGAGTTCTGGAACTGGGTGTAGCAGCCTTCCCAGGATACCTACAAGATCCCAGTTTCCTTATCCTGCTTGGACTGAATCAGAGGTGCTTTGCTTGGGATGCTGAGTCAAGGTTCAGGAGTGCATTCAGGTGTCCGTGCTTTGTTCATTGTCCAAACTAAGCTGCCTCTGTTCCTCAGGTGGAGCTTTCTGGGCATTTCTGAGAGACCAGGGCCAGCCTTTTTGCCTTCCTTGTCCCTTTGTTCCTTCTCCTGGGGCTGCTTTGTTTCTGCATGGTTTTACCTAAATGTGAAAGAAACCCAGAGTGGTTTCTCCAGAAGAGTGTATCCAGGGAGCACCTCCTGAAAAGCTCCTTTATGTGGGATATCTTTGATCCATGCCCATTTCATTGGGAGTTCAGCTCTTGTTCTTCTCTTCTCACCAAGAACCATGGGCCCAAGTTTTTCTTGTTTTTCTTGGTTTTGCCTTGTTTTCACCTCTTAGCTCACCTTTGCTTTCTTGATCCAAGGTTAAAGATGAAAGAGGAAGAGTGGCGAGAAGCCCAGAGAGGATTCAATAAAGTCTGGCGAGAGCAGAATGAGAAGTATTACCTGAAATCCTTGGACCACCAGGGCATCAACTTCAAGCAGAATGATACCAAGGTTCTGAGGTCAAAGAGTCTCCTCAATGAGATTGAAAGCATCTATGATGAGGTGAGATAGTCACCAACAGTTTCCTTCCCTCGAGCTTATGTACTTTGCTAGTGCAGTTTCAGTTCCTGTTCCTCACAGCCTGATGAGGGATGAAATCTGTTCCACTGGCAGAGCTTTCTAACAGGCTCTTGGGTGGTGGAGAGGGATTGTTTAGGCTGATTTTTATGCTGTTTCTCCTTTGTAGAGGCAAGAACAGGCTTCAGAAGACAATGCTGGAGTCCCCACAGGCCCACACCTCTCACTAGCCTATGAAGACAAGCAGATCCTGGAAGATGCTGCCTCTCTCATCATCCACCACGTGAAGCGGCAGACGGGAATCCAGAAAGAGGACAAGTACAAAATCAAGCAGATCATGTATCACTTCATTCCAGACCTGCTGTTTGCTCAGCGAGGCGAACTCTCGGATGTGGAAGAGGAGGAAGAGGAGGAAATGGATGTGGATGAAGCCACTGGGGCTGCAAAAAAGCACAACGGTGTTGGGGGTAGTCCTCCCAAAACCAAGCTGATGTTCAACAACACGACAGCCCAGAAGCTGCGGGGCATGGATGAGGTCTATAACCTCTTCTACGTGAATAGCAACTGGTACATCTTCATGAGGCTGCACCAGATCCTGTGCTTGCGGCTGCTGCGGATCTGCACCCAGGCCGAGCGGCAGATCGAGGAGGAGACACGGGAACGGGAGTGGGAGAGGGAAGTGCTGGGCATAAAGCGAGACAAGAGTGACAGTCCTGCCATCCAGCTGCGACTGAAGGAGCCCAGTGAGTAACTTCTGGTGGGAGGCTGAGGGTGGAAAAGGTGCTTCTGTTTGTAGTGTGGTGACAGGGTGTTTGGTGCCTTCAGGCATGTGACAGCAGTGATCCTTTAAGATAGGCTCTCTTTTACTATCTCTGGGGAGATGGGAAGGTGTGAAGAACATGGGACTTGGACTAGCAGAAGGGTAATACACAGTTATTTCATAAGAGCTTTCAGTGTACACTTGCATATCCTCAAGTTCTCTAAGTGAAATCTTTCTGAAGTAAAAAGCTCGTGGAGGAGGCTAGAGCTAGAAAGCAAGAGATTATGAAAATATCTGTGGCCTTAAAAGGACTTAGTTATGTCCATAAAAGACAAGTTTAAGTAACTCTTCAGCTTAAGTGGACCAAAACTCAGAGCAGGAAAGTCTGGGGGTGGTGTGCCCATGTCTCCCCTTTCTCCTGTTGCAGTGGACATCGACGTTGAGGATTATTACCCGGCCTTCCTGGACATGGTGCGCAACCTGCTGGACGGGAACATGGACTCGTCACAGTACGAGGACTCCCTGCGCGAGATGTTCACCATCCACGCCTACATCGCCTTCACCATGGACAAGCTGATCCAGAGCATCGTCCGACAGGTGGCTGCCAGCAAGGCCTGGGGACTGGGGAGGGTGGGGCAGAGAAAGTAGGCAGCTTGTTTGCTGCAGTCGGAGCCCATGTTGTATGCCTACATGGGGAATTTCAGGGTAAGCAGGTGAATTCAGGGTGTTTCTTCACTCAGCTCTCTAACCCTCATAGTAGAGAAATGAGAGGTGATTTCTGATCTGTTTGAATTATTGAGAATATCCTCTACAGAGTTCTCTTTGTTTTCCAGATGTTTTAGATATAAGTCTTCAAAGCATGACCAGAGCTAATCTTGCTTTAGCTTTGGAAAAAAAAAAGAAATTACATCTAAATAGTTCCTTTCCTTTCCATCAGTGCTGTAGGAGTGCATGCTTTTTCTAAAAAACTTTTGTCTCTTTTATCTGGCTCCTAGAGTAGCTCATTTTAGCTGTTAAACTCCAGTCCTTTTATTGGGTTGGTAGGAAGAATGTGTGAGCAAAGGAAAAATTCTTGTGCCTTTTTGTAGCATAAAGAACAAAAACAGACACAAGGGGCTGGAAGTGGAATAAGTTGAAAGGGCTTTCCTCTTTCAGAAGGGTAGAGCTGCTCTTCAGAAGCCCTTCAGTCCAGAGATTAACTGAATTCAGAAGACAGTTGGGAGAGTTTTGATTTTTAAACTTACACAAAATACGGATTTGATCTTAAACCTCCCACCCCTCTCTTCAGACACAGCAGCAGCCCCTTGGTGAGGAGAGGACACGCTGTGTCACGGAGCTCTGGCCCTTCCTTCCCTGCTGCTGATCAGAATGTTCTCTGTGTGTAGTTTTTCTCTGAGTAGCTGTGCTTTGCCACCTGCTAATTTTTCTAAAGATATTGTGGATTTTCACATAGTAACAGAGATCATCTGCAAGTGGAAGAAGCTAAGGGTTTTTTTGCTTGAGCTCAATCCTGTTGTTACGGTGGTGTGCCCATGTCTCCTGATGGGGGTGTAGCAGCCTCCGTGACAAACCCCTTCCCCCCATTGCTCCTGTTTGCAGCTCCAGCACATCGTGAGTGATGAGATCTGTGTGCAGGTGACAGATCTGTACCTGTCAGAGAACAGCAACGGAGCCACAGGAGGTCTCCTCGCCTCCCAGTCTTCCCGCACGCTCCTGGAGGCTGCGTACCAGCGCAAAGCCGAGCAGCTCATGTCCGAGGAGAACTGCTTCAAGGTAAAGCCAAGCTCTGAACCACAGTGTAAAACCAGCAGGAGCTGAGGGTGCTGCCTTCTAAGAAGGGAGAGGTCCCGGTCCTTTAAAAAAGAGCCTTGTTTAGGCACCCTAAAATGAAGAAAATTAACTCCATCCCAGCCAAAACCAGCACACGTGTTGCCGGCTTTTGGAACATAGGTTAATGCTTCTGTAAGGGCCCCTCAGAAATGAAGTTTCAAGGAGGAACATATTTCCTGGAACAGCAATGAATATCCCCTGTGCTTTACAGCAGCTTTGGGTTGTATCATACTGACTGCTTGGCTGCCACTGCTTTTAACTTTTAAGCTCAAACTCTCGTGTTTCTCTGGTGTCTCAATTTTGTTGACTGTTGGGAGATCTGCCACTACTGACTGGGCATTAAATCACTGCTGCCTGCTTACATTGCTAATAAACCTTTGCTAATCAAATCCATACTACCTTTGCTAAAGAGGCAGGAAGTGGTCAGGCCCTTTCTGAGCCAGAGAAGTACTTTGGATAAAAGCCTGAGTGTATAATACCTCTTCCCGTGCCCTCAAACTTACTTTGGGGGCTCAAGAAGTTTTCCTTTAAAACTGCCAACTTGCTTCATTGTCCCTTTGCCCCAGTGAGAAGTGAAGGTGTTTGTTTCCATTTCAAACCTCCTCTTACTGAAGTTTCTTCTGCTTTTTCTTATAGCTGATGTTCATTCAGAGCAGAGGTCAAGTTCAGTTAACCATTGAGCTGCTGGACACAGAAGAGGAAAACTCGGATGATCCTGTGGAAGCAGAGGTAAGGGCAGCTTGTCTAGAGAGCTGACTGTGATGGTCAAGGTTGCTCTGGACCAGAGTGTCCAGCTGACCGGTGGCATGGTCCGTTAGCACAAGACAAAGAAACTTCAAGGATGTGCCGTAAAGCTTCCAGCGATGTGAGCACGCAAATCCTTCTTGGTTTATTTTGTATTAGAAAATACTCAAACCCACATAAAGAGAAACATTGTACCTGCCTTTTTGGGCATAAGATGCACAGAGCCTTCAGAAGGGATGTTGTATTCCAGCTTAGCCTCCTCAGCCCTCGCACGTTATTTGGTGGGAGGGAGGGCAGTGGCTGATGCACGCTCTGTGCTTGTTTCCAGCGCTGGTCCGACTACGTGGAGCGGTACGTCAACTCTGATTCTACCTCCCCTGAGCTCCGCGAGCACCTGGCCCAGAAACCCGTCTTCCTGCCCAGGTGAGTGGCCAGGCTGTGCTGGGAAAGGCCCTTAAAGCTCATCTCATTCCACCCCGTGCTGTGTGCAAACACAACTCCCACTAGACCAGGTTGTTCCAAGCCCTGTCCAACCTGGCCTTCAGATCCAGCACCTGCCCCCAGCTTTGCAGTGCCAGGGGATGGGTGCTGATTCTGAGAGGGGTTCTCTGGCTTGCAGGAATCTAAGGCGGATCCGCAAGTGTCAGCGTGGTCGGGAGCAGCAGGAGAAGGAAGGGAAGGAGGGAAACAGTAAGAAATCTGTGGAGAATGTGGAGAGCCTGGACAAGCTGGAGTGTAAATTCAAGCTGAATTCCTATAAGATGGTGTACGTGATCAAGTCGGAGGATTACATGTACAGGAGGACTGCGCTGCTGCGAGCTCAGCAGGTAGGAGCCAGCCAGAGGATGGGGTGGGCTGCTGGTGTTTCCTGGGACCCAGGGCAAGGAAGCGAGTTGGCTGTTTCGGAAGCTGTAAAGATTTGGGTTTATCCAAGATGAAAAGAGCTTGTGAGTCCAGATGGGTGAAATTTAGGAGGAAACTGATCTGGTCATCTTGGATGCTTTGACACTCTCCTTTTCTCATCTTATGGGAAAATTTCTATCCACTTTTATCATGTATTTAGATTTATTAAACAACTACATACCATATTTCTTGCTGATGAGATACAGATAGTGGCTTTTTTTTCATTAGTTGTAAAGTAATTCTCTTAAACTTTGTATCCACCTCAGATGAGAGCATTTTATTGCAGAGTAATGACTCTGAAATGCTGATACTGGGGATTTTGATTTAATTCTGTCTATCTCATTCAGCTGGCACAAACCTCAAGGAAATGTAAGCTTTAAGCTGGATGCTTGGCTCTTCACAGAGAATCTGAACATAAATTCTTGAAGTGTTAAATATGAAGTGTGCACAGCCCTTGGTTACTGGAATACACTGAGGGACCTGTAGAAACTACATTGGATTTTGGAAACAAATCCATTGAATTTAGCAGTTAACACCCCAGAGCAGTCAGTCTCTGGGAGAACAAACAAATAATAAAATGAAAGTAAGTTTTAATCTGGAGATTTAATTATATTGGCTGATTTCAATTATGATTGTAGCCATGGCTTTATACCATCTGTCCTGGATTTTACATTCTTTAGGCAGATGCTCTTGTTGAAAAAAATGCAGTTCTTCCTCTCCTGCTGAAGTCAGAGTTTCTTGACCCTGTTAGACCTGGCCTGGGTCTTAAATTTCTGTAGCAATTGTGTCCTCGGTATAACACATATTGAACGTGCTCTTTCCTGGGACTTGGAGGCAGACCCTGAAGGCTGGGAAGAGCAGGTCTTGCCTGGTCCTGGGTGCTGGCAGAGGAGGCAGCAGCATCTTCTGGGCAATGCAGAAGGGACTCACTCTGAGCTGGGCATGTAACTTTCAGGCTCCCACTGGATATGTTCCATGTCCCCAGCCCATGAACTGCTGTATTAAACAAAGCACATAAACTTTTTTGTATTTCTGAGCTCATTTTGCCACAAATTTTCTTGGAGAGGAGACCCGGGGGCCCTTCATCAGAGCTTTCCCTCTGCCGTTAGTCCAGTGTCTGCATTACAAATTCCCTCTGTGTTTGATCCCCTTGCCTTGTGTCAACCAGTAGCCTAGCTTTGTGTTATGCTGCAGTTTAGGGGCCAAAGCTGCTTTTTCCTAACACCTGTCCCTGTTTCTGCAGTCGCACGAAAGGGTGAGCAAGCGGCTGCACCAGCGCTTCCAGGCCTGGGTGGACAAATGGACCAAGGAGCATGTGCCCCGTGAAATGGCAGCCGAGACAAACAAGTGGCTCATGGGTGAAGGCTTGGAGGGCTTGGTGCCCTGCACCACCACCTGTGACACAGAGACCCTGCACTTTGTCAGCATCAACAAGTACCGCGTCAAATATGGCACGATATTCAAGACGCCCTAGGAGCCCCCCGGGGCGGGGGAAGAGCCCGGGAGATGTGTGTGTGTGTGCGCGCATCCAGGGAAGGAGGGAGACGCCTTTCTCCCCTCACTGTGTATCTCCGTAACATGGCCACTTGACTAATGCGTGGCTGGTACAGCCTGTCCCGGCAGGATTCCCTGTGGGACGTGGATCTCCGCCCAGGGCCGTGGGCCTGCCGGTCCTTTCTGGACAGGAAGGACCCTTCTCTGAACTGAGCCATCCCAGAGAAACACCACGAGCTCGTACACACCAGCAGCGTTGAGGCTTTGAATCCCCGGAGGCCCTGAGCAGCGAGGGAGGGGAACAGGATGCTCTGCACCACCGGACCGCTTGGATGCGTCCCCAAAATCCCCAGGTGCCTGTCACCACTGGATTCTCCTCTCCTTGCAGGCTCCGGCGTGGGGCCATGGGGCAGTGGACCCCGGGCTCCTCTTGCTCCCTCCCCTCCCTCCCAGGCTGGACTCACCCTGTGCAGATCGGTCTGTCCTTTCTAGTGCCAGTGGAACTGTTTTATTTTTATTTTGGGTTTTTCTTTTTTTTTTTCTTTTTTTTTTTTGTACCTGCTTGTTTACTAGTCTCTCCTAGTGCCATGCACCAGCTTTTCACCACACATGTACGTACACACACACAGCAGAGAACAACACGATTTTAACACGTTCCCCTCCTTTTTTGTAAATAAATGTACAAATTGTCAAATTTTTTTTTTCTTTTTGGTCTGTTTTGGGGGTTTTTTTTTGGTTTTTTTTTTTAATTAAAGGAATTATGCTTGATGTGCTAGCATAACTGTACTAGCTTCTTGTGTACCATAGTACCAGGTGGCTTGAGAATTAGTACCGACAGACAGACCGATGGAGACATTTATTACACTTTTTACCAAAGGGAGTTATCATTGTAGTGCTTTTGTGTGGAAACTTTTTTCTCCTTTTTTTGTAAATAAAAAAAATAATGTCTTTGTTCTTAACTGGAGGAAGACACTCGCTCACCCACAGCTGTGTTCCTGGTCTGAAAGGCACTCTTGCAGCATGCAGGTTTTGGGGTGGGAAAGGGGAGGGAAGAGGGAGGTGTAATCCAACCCCTTGTCTAAGGCTGGCAAGAGGAAACAGCAGAGGCAGCGTGTGTGTTTGGGGGTTAAACAACTGAAGTATAAGCAGCCTGAAAGAGATATAAATATAGAGTATATAAATTTTTTAGAAATTTTGGCTTTTTTCCTGGTGGGTAATTTTTATCCACCTTGTCTTCCAGCTCCAAGGATCTTCGCTTTTGGGAAGTGTTGCTGAGCAACTCAGCTGGGGCTGATTGTGCTAATATATTTTTCCCTTTCTGTGTTGGAGAAAACATCATGGGAAATACCGAGCCAGTATTTGACAGAGCTGCTCTGTGCGTGTGTGCAAGAGAAGGAGGAGGGACTGTGGGAGGGCGTCTTGGTGCATTTCACTCCAGAAATCTACATCTGGGATATATATTTTTTTAAGTAGAGAAATTTAATGCTGGCAGGTATTTAAAATGCAGGGGCAGATCCTGATTTTAAAAATAAAGAAGTCAGCACAGACTTTGTAAGCCACCACAGCCACCACTGCACTGTGTCTCCACAAAAGGAGGCAGCTTTCCTTGCAAAAATCTATGCTGCCAATCCTACACACCTGGAATGGCTTCCATCGTCCCTGGAGGGGGAGCCACGGCTTCAGCCTCTCCCAGGAACTTACTGCATGTTGAAACAGCAGGTCCACAGAATCGTAGAATGGCCTGGCTTTGAAAGGGACCTTAAATATCATCTAGTTCCAGGTTTTCTCCTCCTGCCACCACATCTCTTTCCCTTCCGTGGAGGCGCTGGGGAGCAGGGCTGGATGGGGGAGCTGGAGCCAGGGTGGAAGTCACAGCCCTGAGGGGCCACGAGTCATTGGCAGCCAATGCACAGCAGGCAGGTCTGGAATGGGAGCCTCCTATGGAGAGAGGGAGAGAAGGAAGAGCCCAGCAGGGGCTTTCCACACTTTGCTAGCAATAAATCACGCATCTCGTTTCTTCTCCTTTGCTGTAACCAGGCAGGAAGGGGCTCTCACGTGTCCTCTTCCAACGCTCCCCTTTCATTTCTCCCCCTTCTTTTATTCTGGTGTATGCTCAAGGGAAAACCTTTGGTGATTTAGACTTTTGGCCAGCTTGGAAGTACCAGCTGCTGCTGCTGCTTGGGGGGGGGTCCTATCGCAGGAGCCTGTCCCTGCATGTCATTGAGCCAAGGGGGCTGGTGCAGGTCCCTGGGACACACTGTGGGGAGACCTCTGCTTCTGGTGCTCCATCTGACATCCCAGCTCTGCTCCCAGCCTGTACAATAGCAGAGTTTGCTTTTTTTTAAATTTTATTTGATCTTGCTTTTTGTATTCTGTAATGTGATCCTTGGCCCACAACCCATGTGATTTCTATACCAATGTTGTAAACTTGACTGTAGCGCAGTATTTCCATTAAAACATCAGGGCTGAGCATCGTGTACAGATTCTTCCTTCCCTCCTGATGATAATGATATTTTGGGGCGATTTGGAGGCAAACCAGGACATGGAGAGGTGGGTGCAGGATTGCTTAGGCTGAGGGAGAGCGATGAGGGGATTCTGTCTTCTCCTCACCCAGGGAGCACTCAGAGTGGAGTAAGAATCTTCTCCCAAACTTGACACAAAAACACATCCCCCCCCAGAAGCATTACAGACACAACCATGGTCGCAAGGAGCTCTCAACACAAACCACCAAGAAACTTGTCTGTCCTATCAGGCAATCTGCCTTAGGCCTTCTGGGCAGCCACTTCCAAGCACTCCGCGGGGAAGATCACCAACTCGTGTCTTCACCACGGAGAGCTTGTGAGGACTCAACCACACAAATAACTGACGCATGAGCTCCAACCCCACTCCTGCCACGGCACCACCGAAACCTGCTACTCACGTGGGCCCGAAGGACTCTCCCACTTGAGCCGGCCCGAATTCCTGCACAACAGCCTCCTCGTACGGGATGCGCCGCCGAGTCTGAAAAGTACGAGAGCTGGAAGCAAGGAGGACGATCCCCGGGGCCACCCCGCTCCGCAGAGGGCCAAACCCGGGCGGGCCGGGCGGGCTCCGGGAGAGCTCCGGGCGGGCTCC
>VXBU01017655.1:121225-175114 GCA_013400315.1 Bombycilla garrulus | reverse complement strand
ATGGCCGCGATCAAGCACCGGCGGACGGCCCTGGAGCGAGTGGAGAAGTTCCTCTCCGACACCTACTTCACCGACTGCAACCTGCGGGGCAGGTGGGCGGCGGGGGGACTCTCCGGGACACCCCCGGGATGCTGGCGGCGGCCGGGACAAGCTCCTGTGGGCCCTCTCGGAGGGGCGATGCTGGCCCGGGGNGCGCTGCCGGCCGTGGGTGCGGGGCTCAGGGAGCTCAGTGGGCTCACGCTGAGGGGACAGATCATACACACACGCACACACACACACACAAGCACACACTCCTTAGTCGGCATGGAGCGCTACCTCGGGTCTCCACGGTACAGCCCCTCAGCCCCCCAGCCCTCCTCTGGCTACCGGGGACCAACAGGGCGCTTTATTATTCAGTGATGTATTAATATTACTGAAGGTGGCAGGGCGATTCAGCCATGCTGTGAAAGCTCCCTGTACCACCCCTGGGATAGTCCTTGCGGGGCTGATCTTATTCATGTGTCCCGGCCATCTCCGACCACAGGCTCTTTGGGGATCGCTGTCCACCGGCATCGCTCTCATACTTCCAGACTCCGCGGCGCATCCCGTACGAGGAGGCTGTTGTGCAGGAATTCAGGCCGGCTCAAGTGGGAGAGTCCTTCGGGCCCACGTGAGTAGCAGGTTTCGGTGGTGCCGTGGCAGGAGTGGGGTTGGAGCTCATGTGTCAGAGTTATTTGTGTGGGTGAGTCCTCACAAGCTCTCCGTGGTGAAGACACGAGTTGGTGATCTTCTTCCACGCGGAGTGCTTAGAAGGGGCTGCCCAGAAGGCCTAAGGCAGATTGCCTGATAGGACAGACAAGTTTCTTGGTGGTTTGTGTTGAGAGCTCCTTGCGACCATGGTTGTGTCTGTAATGCTTCTGGGGGGGATGTGGTTTTTTGTCAAGTTTGAGAGAAGATTCTCACCCTAGCAGTGGTCAGACAAGATGCCACTGATGGTTTCCCTGGAGTTCCAGAAGGGCACAGGTTAAATCATGTGTGTATGGACAGGCAGCATCCTTGTGTGTGAATCCTGTCAAACTCGTGGGCTGTCCCCACTCTGTTTTTTCCATGGAGGGCTCTGAGGAAGCATGCTTTCCTTTGGGAGAAGGTCACATAGTGGACTGAGGTTGCTGCTTGCTCTCTTCCAGATGGGCGACATGCTGGTTTAAGGTGGAGCTGAGCATCCCCCCGGCATGGGCCGGGCAGGAAGTGCACTTCGTCTGGGAGAGCGATGGGGAGGGCATGGTGTGGCGAGATGCCCAGCCTGTCCAGGTATGGAGACACGGATCAGGGTGTGCCAGGTGCCCTGCTATGCACAGAGTGGTGACCTTTGGCACCTTTGCCATGTTCTGTGGTGGTGCGTGCAGGGGTCTGTTCTTGTTCTTGTGCCAACAATTATCCCACAGCATGTGGGACCAGCCCCTCTGTCTAGCTGGAATTTGGGATCTTATCCTGCCCATCCAGGCTGCTGTCATGGACCTCTGCTGACGTGTGCTGAATGTGCCATCTTCCTGTGCAGGGATTGACTAAGGAAGGTGAGAAGACCAGCTACATCCTGACAAGAAGCCTGAAAGAGTCAGAGCCCCACAGGTGAGTGGTCAGCCAAGCCAGAGCCCCCCACTGCTGGCGGACCTTGGTGTTGTTGGAAGCCAAGAGGCCGAGGACACACACATCCTTGTCTGTGTCCTGGTGCTTGTGACCTGCTCCCGATGGTTTCCTCTTACCCCCACAGCCTGACACTGTATGTGGAGCTGGCTTGCAATGGGCTCTTTGGAGCTGGCAAAGGCAGCATGATCGCCCCTCCAGACCCAGACAGGAGGGTTACCCTGAGCAAGGCTGAGCTGGTTGTCTTCAACAGAGATGTCTATGAACTGCTGGTGGATCTGGAAATACTGATGGATATGGCTCAGGTCTGGGAACTACCCTTCTTTTACCTTTTCCTCAGCTTCACTGTATCTCCTCCTTCTGCTGTTCTGTGACCTGAGACCTTGGAGAAGAAAATGTTTGCTGCTTCTGCTTTAGCACAGTTGACACTGTCTAAGCTTGATGATGCTTGTGGGTCCCTTCCAACTCAGGATATTCTGGAGTAGGAGAAAGCTGAATTGAGAGAAGCCACAGGTGTTTTTTCATCCACTTTCTGCTCCAAAGCAGGATGTGTTAACCACGGTCCCCTGGACTGGACATNGATGCTGGCGGCGGCCGGGACAAGCTCCTGTGTGCCCTCTCGGAGTGGCGATGCTGCCCCGGGGCGCTGCCGGCCGTGGGTGCGGGGCTCAGGGAGCTCAGTGGGCTCACGCTGAGGGGACAGATCATACACACACGCACACACACACACACAAGCACACACTCCTTAGTCGGCATGGAGCGCTACCTCGGGTCTCCACGGTACAGCCCCTCAGCCCCCCAGCCCTCCTCTGGCTACCGGGGACCAACAGGGCGCTTTATTATTCAGTGATGTATTAATATTACTGAAGGTGGCAGGGCGATTCAGCCATGCTGTGAAAGCTCCCTGTACCACCCCTGGGATAGTCCTTGCGGGGCTGATCTTATTCATGTGTCCCGGCCATCTCCGACCACAGGCTCTTTGGGGATCGCTGTCCACCGGCATCGCTCTCATACTTCCAGACTCCGCGGCGCATCCCGTACGAGGAGGCTGTTGTGCAGGAATTCAGGCCGGCTCAAGTGGGAGAGTCCTTCGGGCCCACGTGAGTAGCAGGTTTCGGTGGTGCCGTGGCAGGAGTGGGGTTGGAGCTCATGTGTCAGAGTTATTTGTGTGGGTGAGTCCTCACAAGCTCTCCGTGGTGAAGACACGAGTTGGTGATCTTCTTCCCCGCGGAGTGCTTAGAAGGGGCTGCCCAGAAGGCCTAAGGCAGATTGCCTCATCGGACAGACAAGTTTCTTGGTGGTTTGTGTTGAGAGCTCCTTGCGACCATGGTTGTGTCTGTAATGCTTCTGGGGGGGATGTGGTTTTTTGTCAAGTTTGAGAGAAGATTCTCACCCTAGCAGTGGTCAGACAAGATGCCACTGATGGTTTCCCTGGAGTTCCAGAAGGGCACAGGTTAAATCATGTGTGTATGGACAGGCAGCATCCTTGTGTGTGAATCCTGTCAAACTCGTGGGCTGTCCCCACTCTGTTTTTTCCATGGAGGGCTCTGAGGAAGCATGCTTTCCTTTGGGAGAAGGTCACATAGTGGACTGAGGTTGCTGCTTGCTCTCTTCCAGATGGGCGACATGCTGGTTTAAGGTGGAGCTGAGCATCCCCCCGGCATGGGCCGGGCAGGAAGTGCACTTCGTCTGGGAGAGCGATGGGGAGGGCATGGTGTGGCGAGATGCCCAGCCTGTCCAGGTATGGAGACACGGATCAGGGTGTGCCAGGTGCCCTGCTATGCACAGAGTGGTGACCTTTGGCACCTTTGCCATGTTCTGTGGTGGTGCGTGCAGGGGTCTGTTCTTGTTCTTGTGCCAACAATTATCCCACAGCATGTGGGACCAGCCCCTCTGTCTAGCTGGAATTTGGGATCTTATCCTGCCCATCCAGGCTGCTGTCATGGACCTCTGCTGACGTGTGCTGAATGTGCCATCTTCCTGTGCAGGGATTGACTAAGGAAGGTGAGAAGACCAGCTACATCCTGACAAGAAGCCTGAAAGAGTCAGAGCCCCACAGGTGAGTGGTCAGCCAAGCCAGAGCCCCCCACTGCTGGCGGACCTTGGTGTTGTTGGAAGCCAAGAGGCCGAGGACACACACATCCTTGTCTGTGTCCTGGTGCTTGTGACCTGCTCCCGATGGTTTCCTCTTACCCCCACAGCCTGACACTGTATGTGGAGCTGGCTTGCAATGGGCTCTTTGGAGCTGGCAAAGGCAGCATGATCGCCCCTCCAGACCCAGACAGGAGGGTTACCCTGAGCAAGGCTGAGCTGGTTGTCTTCAACAGAGATGTCTATGAACTGCTGGTGGATCTGGAAATACTGATGGATATGGCTCAGGTCTGGGAACTCCCCTTCTTTTACCTTTTCCTCAGCTTCACTGTATCTCCTCCTTCTGCTGTTCTGTGACCTGAGACCTTGGAGAAGAAAATGTTTGCTGCTTCTGCTTTAGCACAGTTGACACTGTCTAAGCTTGATGATGCTTGTGGGTCCCTTCCAACTCAGGATATTCTGGAGTAGGAGAAAGCTGAATTGAGAGAAGCCACAGGTGTTTTTTCATCCACTTTCTGCTCCAAAGCAGGATGTGTTAACCACGGTCCCCTGGACTGGACATATGTGGAGCCTGGATTTGGAAAGCATGTGAGAAAGGGCTCAAGGCTGTGTTTGTGAAGCAGAGACATGGTTTACCTGTTTACCTGTTAAGACTGCCTGAGACAGATGTTGAAAAGAGGTAGCAGGTTCTCCTGGAGGCAGGTGACATCTTAGCTGATACAGTAGCCAGAGTCATACTTTTATCTCTCTCAACCCCAGCTCCTCGGGGAGGAAAACCAGAGGAGTTTCCAGGCACTGTACACCGCCAACCAGATGGTGAACGTGTGCGATGTTACGGACCCCTCCACCTTCCCCGCTGCACGTGAGCTGGCTGCAGCCATCTTCAGCCAGAGGAACGGCGAGAGCCAGCACACCATCCATGCCATGGGACACTGCCACATTGACTCTGGTGAGAGCAGCACAGCGCTCCCTCTCCTCTCACCTGGAGGCCAGGGTGTGCTGCCCAAGAGAACAGGCTGCTCTTGGGCTCCAGGCACAGGATACGGTGCTTTGAGAGAAGGGAGTGGGACCTCTGTGCTGCCACATAGCTGGTTTGTCACTGGGGCAGAGTGGGAATGTGGCTCCAGCTAGCTGTGCCCGTTGAAACACTGATGGGACTGGGGATGAGGGATGAATTACAGTCTGCCTTCTTCCACCTGTTGGGCTTCACCCCTCAATTTCCCATCCCAGAAGGGGTTTCAGAGAGGTTTCAGCTCTGTGAAGAGTTTGTGTTAGGTAATAACCGTGGTGGGGCCATGCCTGTCCCTGCAGCCTGGCTGTGGCCGTATGAGGAGACCATCCGTAAGTGTGCCCGGAGCTGGGTCACTGTGGTCCATCTGATGGAGCACAATCCAGAGCTCACCTTTGCCTGCTCCCAGGTGAGTGACCTCCCTCTGGACACCTCTCCTTTGCTCATGGCACAAGCAAAAGCAGCTGGGGGGATGTAAGCAAGCAGCAGTGTTGCAGAAAGAAGGGACAGGGTGTGGGGCAGCATGGGGGCAGCAGGGGCTCATCCCTGTGCTCTTACAGGCACAGCAGTTCGAGTGGGTGCGGAGCTGCTACCCTGGGCTCTACACACGCATTCAGGACTTTGTGGCCAAGGGACAGTTCATTCCCGTTGGAGGCACCTGGGTAGAAATGGTGAGTAGCCTGATGAGCCTGGCTTGCCACACCCTCCTTTGTGCCGTCCTCTGGGACCAGGCCTGATGCTGCAGGGGAGAGCAGAGCCTTTGCTGAGCCTGTCTGGCTGGCAGTGGTCTCCAAGCCTAGAAACAGCAGCTATCTGAAGTGCCCAGCCTAGCAAAAATACAGTCCTTCAAATCATTCCCTGAGAAAGAAGCTTTGGACTCCCTAGTGTGTTCCTTCTTTTACCCTCTGCCAAGCCCTATTGAGGTTCTCCCCACGATCTGCCAGGTCAGGTGGGTGGGACTGGGGAGTCTTACAAGATCTCTCTTTCCCTGTTGCCTGGCTTTCCTCATGGACTCCCTGTCCTTCCCCCCAGGATGGGAACCTGCCCAGTGGGGAGTCCATGGTGCGGCAGTTTCTCCAGGGACAGAGGTTCTTCCAGGAGCAGTTTGGCCGGATCTGCTCGGAGGTACTTGTTCTTTTCCATCACGCCTTCCTTGCCCCCCATCTCCTTCCACTCCTTGCTCTTTGTGAGGTTGAGCTGACCTGTGTGCGTCCCTCTCCCTGTGCTCCTGTCACCTGTGCTCCCAGTTCTGGCTGCCGGACACATTTGGGTACTCGGCCCAGCTGCCCCAGCTGATGCGTGGCTGTGGGATCCAGCGCTTCCTCACGCAGAAGCTCAGCTGGAACCTGGTGAACTCGTTCCCGGTGAGCTGTGCTTGCCTTTTCCCCAGGGGAGGGACGTGTGGGTGCTGGAGCCTTCTGCAGGGCTGGACCTGTTGGTTCCACAGTTCTTCAGTTCAGCTAACACACGCTCTGCTTCCAGAAGGAAGGAAGCTAGGTTTTGGTGGTGGTGATGTCCTGTCAGGCTTTATGAGAGAGGAAGGACATGATTAGAGATCCCAGCCAGGCCCCTGGCCTAGATATTCCTTCTCCTTCCAGATGTGAAGCTGTGACTTGTGTGTGGGTCCAACAGAGAGCAAATCCAGCCCCTGCCCTTGTGGCATTCCCTCCTCTTGTCCTCTCCTTGAACTGATCCATCAGGGCATCCCGCACCTCCCTGGAGAGAAATTGAAGGCCCAGTTTGAATCCTGAAGAGGCTCTGAAATGCCCTTGTGCAGCACATTTTCCTTTCTCTCCCCTCCAGCATCACACCTTTTTCTGGGAAGGCATTGATGGTTCCCAAGTCCTGACCCATTTTCCCCCTGGTGATTCCTATGGGATGCATGGGCGAGTGGAAGAGGTGAGTGAGGTTGCCAGACCTGCATGAGAAGGGCAGTGCCAGCCCCTTGGGGCCAGGTGTGAGGCTCCTGGGAGAGGGCACTGCCTGGGAAGGGAGCAGGATGTCTGGCAGCATTGGCGGACGAAGGCTGTTGGGGTGCCTGACTCCAAGATGTGCCTGTGCCTGATTTAGGCACTTTGGGCTGGGGAAGAGAAGCCAGACTGGACTTTGCACCCTAAAGACTGACCTGGCTTTCTTGTGTGGAGCTGTGGGAGCTGGGGCTGGGTGCCAGGGGGTTGCAGCTGCCCAGAAATCCCTCCAGATGCTGAAAACAGTGAAGAACAACAAGGACAAAGGCCGTGTGAACCACAGCGCATTCCTCTTTGGCTTTGGAGATGGAGGAGGGGGACCCACGCAGAAGATGCTGGATAGGATGAAAAGAATGAGTAACACAGATGGGCTGCCCAGGTGAGAGGAGAGCTCCCATTCTCTCTCCTGGCAGGGGCATTTGCTTTGAGCCAGGCTTGGCCTTTGGCAGTGCCACAAGAAAGGGAGAAGGGCAGGGAGATGATCAAGCAGAAGGCCAGGAAGGATTTCCAGGGGGATGGAATCTCTCTGTCATCAAGAGCTGTCAGGACATGTCCACAGGGCAGCCATGTGGTGAGGCAGGAGAGCCTCAGGAGAGCCGTGGAGTGAATAGGCAGCACAGCAGCTGTGCCTGGCAGTCACCACCTGCCTGGGGAATGTCCACAGGGGAGGGACAGGGTCACAGAGGAGCGAGAGGGGTAGGAGAAGGGTAAGGGGAATACTTTGTATGGTTGTGTTGCAGTTTCTGGGGCTGTCACCTTTCCAGCCTGGCTGCACCATTAGCCGTGTCACAGGCTTCTCCCCAGCTCATCACTGTCTGTGTGTCTGTCCCATAGGGTCCAGATCTCCACTCCTGACCAACTCTTCTCTGTCTTGGAGAAGGAGTCGTCCCAGCTGTGCACGTGGGTGGGAGAGCTCTTCCTCGAGCTGCACAACGGCACCTACACCACGCAGGCCCAGGTGAGGGTCCCACTCCCAGGCAAGGGGGCCATGCAAACTCATGGCACCTGCAAGCAGCCAACCCTCCTGCACTGGAGTTGAGATTCTGCCACTGGTGTGAGAGATCCACTCCCAGCTACCCATTTCCTGAGCATCTTCCTTCTGTTCTTAACTGGCACCAGATAAAGAAGGGGAATCGGGAATGTGAGCAGATTCTCCATGACGTGGAAGTGCTCAGCACCCTGGCTGTGGCTCAGGACAGAGCTTTCCAGTATCCTGCCAGCCAGCTCCAGCAGCTCTGGAGGTGAGGGAGTGTAGGAGCACTGGTGGTACTGGGGGAGACTTCAGTGCTGCAGCATGTGTGTAAACAACCCCTGCCATAAACTAATCAGGAATCTACCTGGAAAGAATTTGCTGCTTTGATTGATTCTCCTGCTGAAAGATAACTCCAAACTGTCACTACTCTGCTCAGACGTCTGGAAGCTTCATTTCCTACCGAGGCTTATTCCTCCCCAGTTTTGGCTTGTTTGAGCTTGTGCAACAATGTAGCCCTGAGGGGTAAAAAACAAATAGCTCTTAGTGCCCGTGGTTGCGGTTTACTGAGATGACAGCTGACAAGCCCTAACATAGAGGGATTTAAAGGTTGCTGTGGAAAAAATCCTTTTCTCTCCAGTGCTGAGTAATGGGGGAATAAGGAACAGTTATTAAGTTTGTCTGTCTTGCAAACAGGGCTCTTGTTTGAGAGAAGAGCTTGTTCTAAGCCAGCACAAATCCGGTGCTATCCCCCACTTTCTTCCCTGGTTTCTGCTCTCTGTTTTAGGTTACTGCTGCTCAACCAGTTCCACGATGTCCTGCCAGGCAGCTGTATCCAGCTCGTGGTTGAGGATGCCCTGCAGTACTACACAGGTGAGCAGGGAGTTTGGCCGGGAGGGCACTCACCTGTGAGAGCAGGTCCTGCCTGGTGGGGCTGCAGAGATCCCAGCCCTTGACTGCCAGGGCCAGCCTCGGCAGGCATGTCTGAAATAGCCTCACATTAGCAGGGGAGCCAAGGGATTGAGAACCACCCCAATTTATTGACTTTTCTGCTTGCTGCTGGCATGCCAGGATAGACTCCCACCAAGGTTTGCTTCTTCCTGCCCAGGGGTGCTTGCAGGAGCTTCGTTAACCAGAATTTGCCAACTGGGCTGGCACAGCTCACTGTAATCTTGTAATAACAAAGTTCAGAATAATTATACACTTGAATTACTTACTAATAGGTAATAATAATTAACAATAACTAGAATTGCAGCTCAGAAGGAGATAAAGTGTGTGTACATTGCACGGGGAGTGCCAGAAGCTCTCTCTGATCCAACTCAGGCCCTTTTATTGCCCAGAGATCCGCAGGGATGGTGCTCTGCTGCAGGAGGAAGCTGTGAAGTCCCTGTGCAGGGATCTGCTGCAGCCCAAGGCATGGGGCACCCCCAGCACCCTGGTGGTGAACACGTTGTCCTGGGAGCGCACCGAGGTGGTGTCCAGGCCTGGGCCAGACGGAACAGAGACTTTGGGTACGTCTGACCTGGGAGCAGCTCTTGTATCAGGGTTCCTTGCAGGGACAGAGATGGCTAACAGGGAAAGACTCTGCCTCTCCCTGCCCTGGGGAGGGTTTTATTGACTGTTCAGTTTGTTCTTTCAACAAGCTGAAAGGGGATAAAGTCCGCTGAAGCCTGCATGAGGGAGAGGACGGTATGGGAGGAGGCGGTAGGTCTGACAGGACAGCAGCAGGGCAGCAGTCGTGTGATTTAGAGTTCAGTCTGGGGCGAGTGTTGGAACAGAACTTCTTTGTTTTCCAGCTCTGGTGACAGTCCCCAGCATGGGCTATGCTCTAGTGCAGGAGCCATTTGTGCCTCCTCAGCCTGTGGCAGTGAGGAAACAGGTAACCACAAGGCAGATTTCCTCAGGTCTGTGTTCCTCACATCAGAGGTTGTTTGAGGAGAAATCTAAGGAATCCACATATTAAATTTGCAACGGAGGCACTGGGCTCCTGCAGGTGTGGGTTTATGACACCTGTTTCTGGCCTTTTCCGAAGGAGGATGGCTCCATTACCATGGAGAATGGGGTAATTTCTGTCTGCCTGGACACGATGGGGCACCTGACCTCACTTCAGCTGCTGGACTCTGGGAGGTCTGTGTCACAGTTACTGGCCCTGAGCTCCTCAAACCTCTCCCAGGACTTCTCACTGTGTACCTTTCTCCACAGCAAGTCCTTCTGATGCTGCTGTTCCCCTGTTCCACTTTCTTTCAGAGAGTCAGTCCCAAATGGCTGCTATGCCAACCAGTTTGCACTCTTTGATGATGTTCCGCTTTACTGGGATGCCTGGGATGTGATGGATTATCACTTGGAAACCAGGTAGAGGATTTTGGCTTTGCCCTGAGATTCTTGTCCCGCTGTCAGTCCTAGCTGTAAGAGAGCATTCACTCTGGAGAAGTGAGGGGCTGCTGTGTGGATGGCTGCACTGGGATTTGGGAACCTGGATCTACCAGGCTGAGACTTTCTCTGCCTTCATTCCTTTCTCTAGGAAGCCAGTGACAACACTGCTAAAGCCTCTGGAAATCACCCTGGCTGGGGGCCTGCGAGGAAGTGTGAGGTTCTCCCTGCAGGTTGGGAAAAGCAGTACCTTAACCCAGGAGATCATCCTGGATGCCATGTGCCCGTACCTCCGCTTCCTGACCCAGGTTTGGCCCGTGGCTGCTATGTGATACTAGCACCCTGTGCAGCTGGGAACTGGGGAGCTGAACCTTGAATTATATCCCTCCTCCCTGTTTTCTCCCCTGGAGTCCCTCTCTGCCTGTTCTCCTCTGCAGAAAGCAGCCTGAGGCTGGGATCACAAGGGCCAAAGGTGGGAGAAGGACCCACCAGTTCATCCGTGTTGAGATTCTGGTGTTTTTGTTGTAGCTGACATGGACTGGCTGGTGCTCACCAGGACACGAGAAGTGCAGTCTCTGCCAGTCAGTGCCCCATGGTGACATCCTTCTGCTGCCACATTTAGGTTGAGTGGAAGGAAGCTCACAAGTTCCTGAAGGTGGAGTTCCCTGTGCAGGTCCGCAGCACAAACGCTACCTACGAGATCCAGTTCGGACACCTGCAGCGGCCAACGCACTGGAACACGTCCTGGGACTGGGCTCGCTTTGAGGTGAGGAGGGAGCTGCTCTGCTCCTGGGGCCGAGCTGCTCCTGCTCCGGGCACAGCTCCCTGTGGTGAACACATCCCTTGGTACCTGCTGCAGGTATGGGCTCACAAGTGGCTGGATCTCTCTGAGCACGGCTTTGGGGTAGCTCTGCTGAACGACTGCAAATACGGGGCATCGGCCCACAGGAATGTCCTCAGCCTCTCCCTGTGAGTTAGGGATGGGTGAGGGGGGAGCTGCTGCGGGTACTTTGCCTTCTGAGGTGTCTCTTGGAAGTCAAGGCAACACCTGCTCCTACATGAGCTTAGTTATAACAAGGAGGCATCTGGTGGCTGGCTGTTTCCTGAGAATTCGGCTGACTTACATTATCTTTAGTCAATCAGAATGAATTCCTGTGAACAGAGCTCAAAGAGAATTCAGCAGACATGAGATTCATAGTTGTAGCAGGTAGCTTTTCTGTTGCTAACCAAAACATACCTCAGGAGAGGTAAGGAACAGGAGTGTTAATGTTACAGGTACATACAAAGCTAAAAGAAACTGCCTATTTCAGTTGACTCTGTCAGCCACAATTTGCACGGGATGACACCCCAGTTTTTTAGCTTCTGGGATTGTCCAGGGTTTGTTTGCTGTTGCTGTTCCATGTTTGCTTCCACTTCAGGGCCCAGCCTCGAGGTAGCAGGGGAAGGAGGGTTTCGTCACAGTGCTCTGGCTCTGCTCTGGGTGGCAGTGGGTGCTGCCAAGGCACCATCTCACTAACCTCATGTTGCCTTAGGCTGAGAGCACCCAAGTCCCCTGATTCCACGGCAGACATTGGGCATCACCAGTTCACCTATGCTGTGATGCCTCATCAGGGTGAGTGACAGGCAAGGTGGGAGATGCTCCAGTGAGCCTTGGGGTGCGCATGCCTCTGGCTGTACATGCACAGAAGCTGACTGGAGAGAGGTTCTTGTGCTGCAGGTTCCTTCCAGGAGGCCGGTGTGATTCAGCAAGCCTACAACTTGAATTGCCCCCTGCATGTGGTCCCAGCCAGCTGTGCCCAGTGCCCAGCCTGGAGTGCCTTTTCTGTCAGCTCACCTGCGGTCGTGCTGGAGACTGTCAAGCAGGCAGGTGCTGGGGTAGAGGAGGGGAGGGCAGAGGGGCTGAGGTGCTGGTGTTGAGCAGGGCTTGCTCTGCTACCCACACCGAGAGGTGGTCAGGCTCAGCTGAGAGCAGCAGCTTGTGTTGGAGAGGCTGTGTCTGTCTCATGTGTCTGAACTCCCCCAAGGCCGAGGACAGACCTGAGGCTGTGGTGGTTCGGCTCTACGAGGCCCACGGAAGCACAGTCACCGCCTGGCTCCAGACCTCCCTCCCCGTTAAGAAGGCGATGCTGTGAGTCCCTGACAGAGGGCTGGGGGTGCGTGGGGGTGGAGATCAGTTCCTTCAGCCTTGTGCTTTTCCCCCAGCTGTGACCTCCTGGAGCGGCCAATTGTGGGGGACTGCCTGCCACTGGAGCAGCGGGGCCTGAGGCTTTCCTTCACACCCTTCCGCGTGCTCTCCGTCCTCCTGCTCCGGAGCTGCTGACACCAGACAGCGCCCCTTGCTGATGCTGCAGCCACCTGGAGGGAGCAGCACTATGTGCTCAGATTGCAGACTGAGCTGTTCCTCATCCCAAGGGTTGTGCAAAGAGCGATTCCAGGGAAGGGCAGCGTCCCTGTGTCCTGCACCCAAGTGTGGGAGAGCAGCACTTGGACAATCCTGTTCCTCAGGGAAGGAGGATAGCTGCCCACTGCCCAACCAGGGTAGGTGGTCTTGAGTAAGTTCTGAGCTCACTGAAGTGTGGACAAAGGTGCAGACAGGCTCGTGGCCCTGCATGGGCTCTGCTCCAGCTGTAGAGGTTTGGGTAGCAGCAGCTTCCACAGTGACTCCTGACTCCACAGTGACTCACCTTCATCTTGTCAAGTGGTGAGTGTAAAAACACACTCCACTCCTTCCCTTCTCCCCCTGCCTGCCCCTTGCACTGCCCTTGCAGACGAGGAAACATACAAAAAATCAAGAGAATCAGATAAAAACAAGGTCCAGCCTGTTTTCTTAACTTGTTTCCAGATAACTGCACTGACCTGCCTTCTCCCAGGGGCGTTGTTGCAGTTGCTCTTTTAGTGTCCGCCTGAGCAAGATCTTACTTCTGGCACTGGGGAGGCTGAACTTAGCTTTATTTTGGGGGGATAAGGTGGAGAGGAAGTCTGCTCCAGCCCCTGTGGCTAAGAGGCTGGATATGTAGGGATTTATCCTTTGTATGAAAAGGCATGCACGGTGATTTCTACACAAAATACTTTATTAGTGAGCTAAAAACAGTGATCAGCAGCCAGAAAGAGAAGAGGGAGAGGGAAGGGTCAGAGTCCAGCACAACGTGTGGTCCTGGCTCATTTTCCCGTCAGATGTGGACAGCAGGAAAAAGCCCCATCACCAGGCTCAGCTTCTCCCTCCTACACTGGTGGGCTGCAACAGTAGCAAGTAAGTGTAAGCACAGGTACAGAGCAGCTCCACTTTCACTAGCACTAACCCTGGTGTGTGGGCAGGCCCTGCCTGAGCTCCCCTTGGCCTCTTAAAATGCCCCTCAGGAGGTGGCAGCAGGTGACACTCACACAACAGGGGCTGCACCTGGAGAAGGAATAGGGAAATGAGGAGTCAGAGGGCAAGGGGGTACCGGGCTCTGCCCCATGGGCTCCTCTCTTGCCTTTTGGAACCCCTCAGTCCCTTGCCACAAGGGAGTTCTCTCACAGCCCCCACGTGTGCACCAAAGCCACAGGGACTGCCAGTCTCACCTTTCCCCCTGCGAGCAGATGTCCGGCGGCTTCTTCTGACACTTGGAGGCACCTCAGGCAAGGCTGGAGCAGCAGTCACTTTCCTCCTCCCTCCACGTCCCTTCCTTGGTGCCTCAGCCTCCTCTTCCTTCTCTTCCTCCTTCTCCTCTGACTTGAGGGGAGTCGCTGCAGCCCTGCGGCGCTGTTTGGAGGCACGTGGGGTGACCTGGGTGGGTGTTGGAGCCAGAGCTTACCAAGATGGGAAACTCCACGTGGGACCATCACCATGAACCCGTGAGCAACCCAAGCAAGGCAAAGGCAACAGGACAGCCAGACACAGCCACACAAAGCTGCTCACCGTGGGGCTTGGTGCCTCGGGCTCTGCCTTCAGCTGAGGGCTCTTCTTGTGGGGAGTCTTGCGGGGTCTCTGCCCTGCATGAGAGGATGTACCTTGTTAGGTGGGGTGAGGACAGGATGTGGCAGAGCCTGCACCCCAAGGAACAGCCCGTGGCACAGTGACCTTGCAGAGATGCTGTTCTCAGTGAGGAACTACAGGATGAAAAACCATCCAACAGCTGCACCGAGGCAGGTTGGGATGCTGGTAGGAAGCCTTGGGGACAAATGGCTTCTATCCCTTGGTGCCAACAGCTGTCATAGGCCTGTCAGCACCCCAGAGAGAATGGCTTTGCTCCTGCCTGCTCCTTTCTGCTGCACAGCATGAACAGGGTTTCCCAGGCTCCAGCCCTCCCAGAGCAAGAGTGGGTCCCACAGGAAGGGGAGAGAAAACTCACCTTTGGGAGCCATGGGGCCAGGCTCTCCCTGTAAGGAAGGGACAGAGCATTGACTGGGGTGCAGTCATTCTGCAGGCAGCAGCAGCAGAATCCATGCCCCTTCTCCATCCTGCAGCCACTTCAGCAATAGGGAAACAGCCACATTTCCTTGGGAAGGCAGGGGAGTTGGGCTTGCTCTGCCTGCTCTGTGCCTTGGGGACTCTGCCATCAATCCCTGTACCTGTAAAGCCCCAAACACAGCCCAGGAGAAAAGAACAGGGCTGCCAGACCACCTAAACACCCCCCATTCCCTCCATCTGCTCCAGACTGCTCACCATCCATTAGCTGGCTGCCCCCACCACACAGGAGGTCCTTGTCACCTCCGTGCCCAGCAGCTCAATGACAGGGTGACCCCCAGCCACACAGTGTAATGGGAATCTCAGCAAGCAGAAAACAGGCCAGTGTCCCCTTGGAGGAGTGGTTTGGGGGCTCCCCAGCTCCAGGCAGCAGCCCCAGGCTCCTACCTGGAACCATATGGTCCTGCCGCTGCGGTCACGCAGGGAGCTCATGCCAGGCACAAAGTAACACTGCAGCCAGTTCTTGAAGGCGGCGTAATTATCCGAGTGCTCGGGGTTCAAAAGCTCTGGGAGGGGAGACAGGGGAAGGACAGAATCAGAGCCATGATCACCATGTCAGGGTGCTCCCCCAAACTTCCTGATGCTAACAGTGCAAAGCCCCAGCCTCCCTGCCAGCCCCATCCCCCAGCCGCCCGTCTTGTCCCCTCACCCGCCGTGATAACCTCCATGGGCACGGTGTGGCACAGCTCCAGGAGATCTGAGTTCTCTTGCTTCAGCTTAACCTTCTTGCTCAGTGTCAGGGTAGGCTCCTGCAGGCACGGAGAAGGGCAGAGAAGTCACCTGCCAGCTACACCTCTGCTTCCTTGCCTTCTCTCCTCCTATCTTCTTGCCCATCTCCTGCCCTCCAGAGGATGTGCTGCCACACTCCCCACACACATGACAGCCCTGAGCTCATCATACACTAGGCTTCCAACTCAGCTACAAAGACATGAAAGCGGACTAACACAGAAAAATACCAGCAGCAGGTCGTGTGGTTTGTTTTCAGCCACTTCTTCTCCCCTGAGGCCACAAGATCAGCCTTGGGCTTTACTGCAACCTTCCCCTTGGAGATTTTAAGTTTGCAAGGTGTTTGTTTCCCTCACCTCTTCCTCTTCACCCACCCCAAAAACACTTGTAGACTTCCTTAGAGCATAAGACTGGCAAAGCTCATCATGAAAGGCCACAGGCAACCAAACCCCTGCTTCTGGCATCTGTCTGGAAACCTGCTGCTTTCTGAGCCTGTGAAAGCACCTGGTATTCCCCACCTTCTTCCTCCTCTCCTGCTGCTGCTCCTTCAGGGCCTCCAGCACGGTCCGAGCTTTTTCAAAGGGAGGGATCTTCAGCCTGAGAGAATTACACACAAGGCTGAAGCCTCTAGCACTTCCAGTGCCTACCAGGTGAGGAGACACAACCGACTTAGCCAAGGAGCTGTCAAGCTCCAGCAAACTCTTAGAGACTGAACCTCTGTGGCAGCTCAGTGCATGCTCAACCCACCTTACCTGTACAGGATCTCAGCACGCAGGTAATTCCCAATTCCATTGAAATACTTCTGGTTTAAGAGGACTTCACAGATGGGTTTGTCAAAAGCCCTGTCATCCAGGTTCTTCAGCACATTTTCCCTGCAAGAGAGCACAGGCCATCAAGAAGAGTCAAGCGGACATGTCTGTGCAGGCAAAGCAGCCCAAACCAAGCAGGGGGCATTCCTCAGGACGCTCACCTGAAGGCTTGGTACTCGGAGACGACGCAGGGCCCGCGTTCCGGCTGCCAGGCGTCCCCCAGGCGCCAGGACCCGAAGCGCCGGGGGTCAACAAAGCAGAGGGCGCGGGGGGGGCTCTCCCGGGTGAGGAAGCGCAGGTGGGCATGGCGGGGCAGCTCGGCGGCGGGGCTCAGCCGGAACGAGCCCGACATGCCGAAGCGGAACACCAGGTCCTGCGCGGGGGGGCCGGCGGCGGGGTCCAGCGCTCTCAGCGTCAGCCGCAGCTCCTTACCCCGGGCGACGGCCGAGATGCCGTAGGCCTCGCTGCGGAAGGGCACCTCCGGGCCGCGGCCCACGGCCGAGCGTTCCACGCCGCCCGCGAACACCAGCGCTCCGCACGCCCCGTTGATGAAGCGCCCGGCCAGGTGCAGCTCCGGGCACTCGGGCATGGCCGCGGCCGCACGGCACAGCCCGAACCCGCCACCGCCAGGCACGGCCCGCCCCCATTGGCTGCGCCGCGATACCGGAGGTTGGTGCCCCGGCGAGGCGGTCCCGCCGCGCGGAGATGTTGCACAACGCGGGGACGCAGCGGGACACGGCTCAGCTTTGTCACCGGGACTTTATTGGAGCTGCCCCGAGCAGCCGCGGAAACCCGGAGGGAAGGGAAAAGCCCTCCGCCCCGGCCAGGAGCACCAGTCTGGAGCCCCAGCTCAGTGTCGCAGCTTCCCGCCGTGGCCCTTTGCTGGCTCCTCAGAGAAGGGTGTTCATCAGGGTCTGGGCCTGCTTCAGCTCTGCAAAGAGAGGACGCAAATGTGAGGGAGCTGCTGGTATTGCAGCATTCCTTCCAGCATCCCGTTCCCAGCGTGCCTCCCACAGCTTATCCCCCTGCAGAATCCTCCACGGAGGTCCCCTCTGCCACCCCTCCTGGTGCCTCACCTGCCAGCAGCACCCAGAACTTGCTGGCCGAGAGCGTCACAGGGACAGCCGTTATCTTGTCCTGTTCTCTGTCTCGCACGTTGAAGGTGAGGTGCACCACGGGCTCGTTGACCTCCTGCAGCTCGCTGGAGCTGAGGATGTAATCCACCCGCCAGCGCACCGAGCCCAGCTGGCTCACTGGGGTGGGGGTGGGACGGTGTCAGCAGCTCCAGCACGGCGGCTGGCACTCACCCCCACGCCCCCACTAAGACCCGACACCCCACTCACACCGCAGGCTGCAGGCTCTGAGCCTGTCCTGGAGAGGGCTCTGCTTCTCCTCGTAGGAACGGCACAACCCGCTGGCATGCTCTGCTCATCAGGGACACAAGAGAAGAACCCCTCTGCTCACACCAGACCTGCAGCTGCCAAATCCCACCAAAGCACCTGAGGAGCCCCCAGGTGCTGATGGGAAAGGAGGTGATGAGGACAGCACAGCAGCCAGCCTGCCCTCATCTGGGTGTGAACTGTCAGCAACATCCCACCACGTCTGGCTCATGGTGCCAACCCCCAGGATTTCCCCTACCTTTGGGCAGTCCCAGCTGCTGCAGCTCGCTTGACAGGGACTCACTGTCCACATTGTGCTTGGCTGCACTGGAGAGGATGAAGCCGAGGACAGCGATGGTCGCTTTCACATCCCCAGACTCTGCAGACGCGAGGGAAGGTGAGCTCGGTCACCTGGCGAGGCATCCCCAGACACATTGCTGCCTATCCCTGGAGCATGGCTCCATCGGGGGATCCTGGTAAGGACACCAGTGCTCACCTAACTTTGCATCTAAGGTCAGCTTCAGGATCTTGTCATACTGTGGAAGAGCAGAGCGTCACGGTAAACACCAGGTAAACGCTCACTGCCAGTGGTTACACTAACAATTCTTACCTAAATATTAATACTAATAACACTTACTATCCATATTAGTACTACTAGTAGAGGCCAGTAGCGTTCTTAACGCTGAGGCTTCCATGAAGAACACTAGATTAATTAATGTTGCTGATTATGCTAGTGTACCGTTGAAACACTTGTCCTCCACTGCGGTAGCCCGACACTTACCTCGATAGACTCCCCCAGCAGGTCCCGCAACACCTGGGCACAGATCAGCTTCAGCTTCACGGAGGACTGCGGGGAAGAAGGAGGGTGAGCAGCGGGCCAGCAGTAGGCGGGGGACGGGCAGGGGGACGCGGGGGGCGTGCACACTTAACTATTTTGGCCAGGGTGCTGATCTCGGCCAGCACCCAGTCGGGGCAGTCCAAGTCCCCGCAGAAGCGGAACCGCTGCGGGGGAAGAGGCGGTCAGAGCCCGCAGCGGGCTCTGCGCGCCCTCCCCCCTCCCCGGGGACACCCCTCCCCACCATGTCGCCGCCGCTCCCGGTTCNTCAGCAGCGGGACCCAGGCGGCCGCGGACCCTCCGAGCGCCCCTGGCCCCGCCCAGCCGAGCGCCTCGCGCTCGTATAGGCTGCGGTTTCCCCGCCCGCCAATCCCATCCCGCCTTTCTCCGCGCTGTCCAATCACAGCCGCCCCTTTCCATCCGGGCGCAGTCCAGCCCAGCTCCGCGCTCACTCGCGGCCCGGCCCCTCAGCCCGGCCCCGCTCCCTCGTTCGCATCAGGCGCCGCTCCCGCCGCCGCCGCTTTGGGAACCGGCAGAGCCGCGTCCCCGCTGCCGCAGCCCCGGCAGGTGCTGCACCCGGGAAGGGCGGGCGGGAGCTCCTCGTTCAGGTGCCGGCCGGAAGATCTCCCAGGGAAACGGGCAGACGGCGGCGACCCTCAGGTCGCACTCCCCACCGCCACTTGCAGCCTCATCGCCGAACTGACGCCCACGCCCCCCAGCGCACGCTATTTATGCCCCCAGGGCCGGGCCGGCTCAGCCAATCAGAACCAAAGGCAGCTCCGACCCCGCCAATCGCAGCCCGCCCGTTCTCGCCGCGCTCGGCTCCGCGCTCCCGCGCTGTCCCCTCAGGGGCCGCTGCCGCAGTCCCGCCGCTGCCGCCGTCTGCCTGTTTCCCTGGGAGATCTCCCGGCCGCCCTTCCCGGGCCCCAAACAGCACCTGCCGGGGCTGCGGCAGCGGGGCCGCGGCTCCGCCAGCCCCCAAAGCGGCGGCGGGAGCGGCGCCGGAGGCGAACGGGGGGGCGGGGCCGGGCTGAGTTGGGCGGGACTGCGCCCGGTTGGAAAGGGGCGGCTGTGATTGGACAGCGCGGAGAAAGGCGGGCCGGGATTGGCGGGCAGGGATTGGCGGGCCCGGAGGCGCAGCCTCAGCGCTACACTCGAGCTCCCTCAGGCCGGGAGTTTGCATGTGGGGCTGAAGCTTCACAGCGCTCGACCTGAAATAAAGATCCTGTTCTGGTGCAAGAGTAGCTGTACGTGGCCGCGAGGGGAAGAGCAAGAGCTGGCAGTGGAATAAAGTTTTGGGAGAATGAAGCTGGAATCACGGTAGAGCTGGGATCTCATTGAGGTGTTTCTAAAGATTGGGGGAAGATGGTTCTGATCTAGGGGTGAAATTGTGAACACAGAGCTAAAATCGATGCCTTAAATTTTAGCTTTTATATTTCTTTGGATTCTGTGTTGTTTTAACGTGTAGTTCTGGGTTTCATATTAAGTGTTGGTGAGCTCTCTTCATAGAGTAGATAGACAAAACAATTCCATTCTAGCGGGGACTGTGAAAAAGTCCAGGCTCCTGGTAAAATTTAAGAAGTTTACTAAAAAGACAATAGGAGACAGAAAATAAAGCAAAGGCTTACATACAGCCGGGTGCCTTTTTACCAAAACGCACCCCCTAACTCAGAAAACACTTCTTTAAATGCATTTGTTGCCATTTGATTAAATAAACTGTATTTAGATAGTAGTAAACCTTAATAGTTGATAGTAGTAGTAGTCATGCTAAGGCTTGGTAGGCCGCACTTAACCTGCAAATGAACTATCATAGTANGCAGTTGTAAATTTTACATTCTCTCTTCTGTCCTGTTTATTGTTCTTGATGGCCCATTTTACTGATAAGGATGACTGTAATTTCCCTTCTTGAGGCTCTGGCATTTCTCATCTGCATCCAGATAGGATAATCCAAGAATTTTCGCGTTAAATTCTTATGAACAAAAGACCCCTTATCCCCCCACTTTTTACACTACCATGTTACCCAACAATATATATACATAAAATTTATTTTAATACTTGCAAAAAGCCAATAATATAATATGCACTTATAACAGGACCAAGGTCAAATTTTAGGCCCAAGTGTGTAAACAGCAGTGAAGAAGAGAAAACAAACAAAAAGGATGGAGCTTCATAGGCTGAAGCTGTAATTGCACAATTAACGCCAATATGGTAATGGACCAAAACCTATAAAAGTGTGAGACCTTGTGACAAGGGATCCATTTTGGGACCATTGCTGGATTGCTTGGGTGCCACCCCATGGAGTTCCTGCATTGCCCAAGCTGTCTCCTTTCAATAAATCCCTTTTTATTTTTTTACTCTGCCTAAGTCTCTGTTTCCAGTTCAGCCTTTCCAGGCAACAAAATAAAACCCCTCAGACTTGCCTGAAATAGAGACACCAGGGGTGGAGGTGATATAAAAATTGTGGCTGGGGAGAGGCAAAATAAAGAGCCTGGCACTGAGGCTGGAATATAGATTGCAGAGCCAGAGGCAAAGCAGCACAGAGCTTGATCTGAAATAAACACTCTAAAGCAGGATCTGAAATAAAATCCAGTGTACTGGAAGGGGGAAGCACTGTGGAGCTGGAAAAGTGGCTGTGGGTCTGGCACACACATTGCTGTTTTTTTATCTCCCCAGCAGTAGGGTTGTTATCCCAGAGCTGGAGAGGACCAAGCCCAGCTTGCTGGCACCAGTTAGAGCAGCAGCACAGGGCTGTGGTGGCAATGGGAGCCCAGGTGGGAGGAGGGTTCAACACCAGCCCCACAGCAGACACACATCCTTCACAACTGGGTTTCACGGTCTACAAACGGTTTATTTAAGATACAAAATTATTCCTTTACACACCTAAGCCTGCATACTGCTCAGGGAGCACTTGGCAGTTGCTGCCACACGAGCAGGGAGAGCTTCTCAGTATCTCCTCCCCCCCTACAGCCACTCTCCAAGCTCCCCACAGCTGCTGCTTCTCTCCTCAGAAATGCTCTGCCACTCCATGTGACCATCCTCAGGGTCCTGCAGGGGAGAGGCAAGAAGTCACTTTGAACAGCTCCAGGGAAGGCAGGCAGGAGGGTGCCTTCCCTCCAGCTCCCCACAGGTTTCTCTAACCCCAGAAATCATCACCAAGTAACAGGAGAACCTGTGACCTGCAGAAACACCAGCTCCCAGGCACAGAATCCAAGGGATGCAAGGGCCACTCACCTCTGTCCAGAACCCCTGGTTATCCATTTCCAACGTCTGGATCCCCACTTCAGGGTCTCTTCGACCCTGCCAGCCAAGCCTCTTGGTCCCCAGGCACTGGGGAGGAGAGCACAGGGATTGCAGCCCTACCTGGCCCCACAGAAGCCCTCAGCCCATCCCACACCAGGGTCCAGGGCTGCTGGCCCAGCCCCACAGACAGGAGTCACCCTTACCACGAGCACAACGGGCGCAGCGACGATGCAGAGGCCCCCGATGACCAGCAAGGCTACGCCGTAGGCTGGGAAGCCCGGCTGGGGCGAGGGATGTTCCAGGGTGTTCTCTGGAGCAGAGCACTGCATTTAGAGCTTGGAGCAGCCAGCTCTGCCCCACAGGGTGCCAGCCACCCACTCTGCTCCAGGACAAATATACGGGATATAATACCCATTCCACACCCTTTGTGCCTTTTCCTCCAGTCCTACACCAACCTGCAGAAAAAGGTCTCCAACCCCCCAGGCTATGCAGAGGGGAAAGTGCACAACTGTTATTAAAATTTTACTTTCTGGTCACCTCACCAGCCAAGACATCTGACCCTCTCTTCACACAAAGGATCAGGATCTGGCCAGCTGTGGATCTACTCTGCCCACAGTGGAGGCATGGGGCCTGTGGAGCTCATGTACCTCCCATGAGGGAAGCTTACCTCCCACAGAGAGAGAGAATGGATCCACAAGGATGTCAGAGTCAGCCAAAGCCTGGTTTGGCCCAACTGACAGCACAAGTGTCCGCAAAACTTCCATGCTGGGTGGAGCAGGGTGACGGAATATCATATTCCCATGGCAGATCAAGGAGCCAGGCCTGCAGACAGGGTTGGGAAGAGCTCCAGCAGCTGCCAGTCCCACCATGACCCCACAGTGGGATAGGGTGGGCACACCCAGCCTCCTCCCAGAAGGTTTTGCTCAGTAGGAAGAGATCTCTGCCCTCAGGGAGCCGTGGGATGGAAGGGACATCCCTGGAAGTCCAGCAAGTCACCACTGATACAATGGGTTAATGCTTGATCTCAGCTTCCTCTGCAAATCTTTCTAGCCAAAAATATGCACCTGTCAGCCACAACCTGTTGGCTGACATCTGAAGGGAGACCTCCCTGCCCCAGCAGAACCCCTGCTCCCAACTCACAGGAATTCTTTTATGATCGCTTTCAGGAAGGTTGGGTAATCCCTCAGGGCTCTCGCCACCTGGAAGAAAGGTTGGGCTCAGCTCCCTGCAAACTTTTGGGGTTGTTTGGACACCCCAAAGCAGTCTCTCTTCCTCCCATGGCTCTTCTCACCCCACTGGGAGGGCCTCAACCCCCTCTCCCCACCAGCCCCATTCCTACCACATCACCAAGCTCCCTGGACAGATTGTGGTGCTCCTCAGAGAGCAGATCCTGAAGCTCTGGGCTGAACTGTCTGTTGGTGACGAGGAAGGAGACAGGGTACACAGACACACCAAGCTTATCCCCTGAAGGAACAACAAACAAGCGCTGGGTGTGCAGATTTGGCAGCGACCCTGCCCACCCCACCCACGGGGACCATCCTTACCATCCACCGAGAGGGAGGTCAGGTCCATGGAGAGGTCTGAGAGCACGCTCAGGGCTTCCAGAACCTCCATAATGTCAGCATGGACAACCGTGTCTAGGTAGAGGTCTCCAGTGATTGCTGTGCTCCCACCGAGGTTTCTGAGGGGAGAGAAGAGCTCTGAGCAAGGCAGGAGGGCTGGGACCCGGCTCCAGCACCTTTACTGGTTGTTTTCCCCTGAGAACCCACAGAAGGGCTCCAGCTGCATGTCCCCTTCCAGCTTTTCCTCTCCATCCTTGCAGCACAGCTAATTAGCTGCAGAGGGCACAGCAGATAGTGAAGGTAATGAAATTAAGATGTGGACAGAGGAGTAGCTACATCCCGTACCTGAACTGGGAGATGGTGAAGTTCCTCACGTGGTAGAGGGCACCGACAGATGAAGTCACCTGGGCAGAGAGAAGACAACAGTTCACACCTTTCCCAGGGTTTATTCCACCACCCAGGCAGCCTGTGCCCATTCTCCCAGCATCACCCTTTGGAAGGGCTCTCAAGGCTTGGCATACCTCGCTGACCAGCCACTCCAGAGGATCCATCCTGCTCATGCCCAGCTGGGAGCCAGTGAGGGAGATGGACAGCTTCTCCGGGTCCAGGTTCTCCAGGCTGAAGCCTAAGGTAGTTTGGAAGAGTTATGCTCATACCTGTTCGTCCAGCTCCCTTGGGAGATGTTGCTCAGCCTTGAGCTCATTCACTGCCACACACCAAAAGCAGAAACCAGCAGGGCAGCTTAGTGAAGAGGAACGGAGTGGGAAGGGGTGGGATGGACCATCTGCCAGCACAGGAGAGCAAAGAGGGAGGCCAGGGAGTCAAGCAGAAGCACTGGCCCACACAGGTCCAGCCACTTCAGATGTGACCTCCATCACCCTTAAGGTCCTTACAATGATTTTTTTTTTTTTACACAGGCCAGGAGGAGTGATGCACGTCAAGTGAAGGAAAAGCCTGGAATCCAAACTGCACAGGTTTTGGCTTTGATAGAGGCACAAGGAGGGCACTTGACGGCAGCAGCAGCAGCCCTGCTGTGGGAAGATCTTCAGGGCTTACCACCAGACTGGACAGACTGGGGCTCCAGTTGCCAGCTGAAGATGCTCCTTCCCTTGCTTGCCTCGGTGATGACTGTCCGGATGAGGTGGGAGTTGGTGGGAGCAGGAGCGTCCCCCCGGAACAGAACCTCTCCTCGTACCACCACTGAGCCATTCCTGGGAGGGAGAGGACACAGTGAGCAGCATACATGATTTTTTTTTTTCCCCAGGTGCATTTATCCAGGAATTCAGACAGGATCCCTCAGGATGGAGCGTAGCCCCTCACAATGACCTGTGTGGAACATTTTCCTGGGCAAACCCTTCCCTCCAAGGCAAACTTGCAGCAGCAGCTTGGAAAAAAACAGAGACCACTGCTTCTTCCAGCAGGATCCATCTTTATTACACACACTCCACTATTTATATGTTTCTACTATGGAAAAGTTTAAATAAAGTCTTGGGAATGTGCAAGAGGAAAAACAAAACAACCACTCCTTAGAGCAGACATTTCTGCCCTTATCAGCCATTCACTCAAACATCCACCCCATCCTCCCAGCACTCTGGAACTCAAAGAAAAAATATTCACACTTTGTGTTAGTGGCTGTAGTCATTCCTCTGGCAGGCACCTTTCCCAAGAGAATGGAGTCTTTATCTCAGTTAAGTCTAACAAGTTGTTCTTCTACACTGGACTCTCCTTAAGGCCGGGATGGCTACTGCAGGCCACTGCTTCTACAAAACCCAGCCCTCCACACCAGCTGCACACTCACATGAACTCAAGGACATTTGCCTGCAGGAAGCTCTTGTAGCCGGACAGCATCTGGCTTAGCTGGAAGGAAGAAGCACCCAGTAATTAATTGAGAAGGGTTTCCAGCTCACCCATGTGAAGGGGAAATGTACAATCAGGTGGGCAAGCTCAGCCTGCCCAGGGGAGGGCACACTGGCACCCCAGGGAGTGCCACCCCCCAGGAATGCCTGGAGATGAGCTAGGATACCCAGAGCAGCCACCCACACTCCTGGAAGGGAATAGCCCAGCAATAATAAGGTGTGCCATGGCCCTGCTGGCTGCCAGAGGTGAGGGGAGCCCAGTCCCACCTCAAACCAAGCTCCAGTGGAGTAGTGCCAGGGGTTTACCCACTCCACCATGCACAGGCGGGCAATCAACCAACACAGGCTTCTCACCCCAGCAGGGCCTGGCACCACCCCACACCCCAAAGTGCCAAATCTGTCCCAAGCACCTCCGGCACCCACCATCAGTCTCACATCGCCCTCCAGTTGCTGGTAGCTCTCCGAATTCCTGCTGCCCAGAGCCGGGGTGTAAGTGACGCCCAGCAGCCGGAATTGCAAGGGCAGCACATGCACAGGCTGTGTAGGAAAGGGGAAGCTGGAGGGCTGGGATGCAGGTTTCATCCTTGTGGAGCCAAGTTTGCCCTTGGTCATCAGCTCAGCTGGGCTGAAGGCCTCTCTGGTGGCTGCAGGGAGATGCTCCATGGCTGTGGAGGAGTGCTGGGAAGCACTGGAGCCACTGGACATGAGGTGGGCATCGAGAGTCACTCCTGTGGGCACAGCCAGGGTCTGGGAGCTGAGCAGGGAGCTGGCTGAATGCCCATCTCCAGGAGTCAGCAGGCAGGATGGAGATGTCATGCTGCTGGTGGTGGCAGTGTGGTGCCCAGGCTCAGAGGCATGCTCCAGAGCTGGGTGTGTGGAGCAGGGGAGTGGCACAGAGCCTGGGCTGGCAGGAGCGGGCCCTGAAGGGCCTGCTGGAGTGGGAACAGGTCCCAGTGATGCTGTCCTGGGCTCGCTGTGCCTGGATTCTTCCATCACAAACACCTGTCCAAGCTCTGGGATGACACCAGTGGCTGTGGAGCTCATCCCAGTCATGGTAGGACCTGCAGGGCTGGGGGCCCCAGTCCATGCTGGGGAAGCTCCGGTGGACACCAGCTGTGCAGGGGGAGAAGGCCACTCATCCTGCGTCCCCGAGGTGACAGCCCGAGCCCCTGACGCCACCATGGGAAGGGAGGAAGGCAGCACGTGCTGCTCGTGGGCACCAGGAGCTGTTGCAGTGGTGGGAAGTGATGCCAGGACTGCATCCAAGAGTCCAGACCCATTTCCTGGAACCTGGGCCAACACAGCATCCACCATCAGAGCAGCTTCCCCAGGCAGGGCAGTGCCAGCAGTGCCCCAGAGCCCCTCAGGGGTCAGGGCAGGGGGCACCCTTACCGTGCCAGGGTGCAGCTCGGCCGAGCTCGATGTCCCTTGCGCTGGCAGAGCAGAGGTCACCACCTGCTCTGCTGTGCTGGGGCTCCACGAGCCAGCGTCCATCAGTGCCCACGTGGGGACATCGGGTGGGACCACAGACCCCGCAGCTGCCCCTCGGGGTGGCACCAGTGGGTTGGGTGCCACCTGCATTGCTGCAGCCCCTGCAGAGGGGCCAGCAGCAGCTGTGGGGAGGGACAGAGGATGCAGCCGTACCTGGGAGTTGTCAGGGACCCCAGCAGCTGCCTCACTCCCAGCTCTGGAGGTGGCCTCAGACCCCCTCTGTGGGCTCTGGGGCTCCGCTGCGCCCACTGGCTGCCCAAGGCCACCAGCTGAAGTCACTGCTGGCGTCTGTGTGGCACCATGAGAGCCTGGGCCTGCTCTGTGGAGATCTCCCTGAGGAAGGCGATGCCCAGAGCCAGGACTGGGAACACTCTCGGTCTGGAAGAGCCAAGCTGAGGTAGCAGTCTCCCTTTTGCGAGGCCATTGTGCAGGGGACTGCGTCACGGCCATTGCTGTGCCCAGTCCAAGCCCCTCCCTGTCCCCAGACCCAGGCTGCCACTGCAGGGAGGTCCAAGGTGTCCGTGTGACTGCAATCCATGTCCCCAGGCTCCGTCCCACAGCACCCATCCCAGGGACTGCAACTCCTCGGAGCCCTGGGAAGCAGCCCGAGGTGAGGAGGTCCCCACGTGCTGTCACCAGACTGTCCTTCAGCCCTTCCTGGGAGGCTGATGAGCCCGGGGGAGCCCAGGTGACAGCAGCCAGAGCGCCCAGGCCGTAGGGGACAGCAGTGGCACACACACACACGGCCAGCAGCAGGAAGGCTCTGCAGCACAGCCTGCTGGCACGGACAGCCACAGGGACAGCAGGACACAGGGCTGTGCCCGCAGCCCCTTCCCTCTCAGGGCAGAGCAGCATTCCTGGCTGCAGGGCAGCAGCGTCTCCAGGGCTCGGTGGTCCAACCCCTCGGCTCATCCTGGGAGAGGGACAGCAAGAGATTTAGGATGGGTCTCTGCAGCTCCCACATCCCACTGCCTGACCCATTCCCAAGCTTCCCACACCCAGAGCTCCTTATTAAAACACCTTCCTTTTCCCCAGCAGCCTCCCAGCTCAGGAAAGCCTGAGCGAAGCCTCAGCAGCTCCTGCAAACCTCCCAGCACAGCACAACTATAACCAGGCCTGGGCTCAGACATGACCTCATTTGCTACCCCAAACACCTGCCCTGTCCCCAGACACCTCCCCAAGGGGCACCAAGCCTGGCAGCACCCCTCACCTGGCAGCACTCTAGGAGAAGAGAGCACTAAAGCCCCTCCAAGCCCTGGCTTTTATCTGGTTTCCCCGGAGGGGAGGGTGGCTCCATTCCAGCTGCTCCCAATTAACACACAAACTCATCTGCACTCCCCCAGGTGAAGCTGGAGGGGTTTCAGCTTCCCTCTGCTCCTCATTGAGCCCTTGGCAGCAGAAGGAGGGGGTGCCCGCCCCTCCAAGCAGGGTGATCCCCAAACCCTGCTGACGGTCCCCAAAACACTGTTTGTGAGGTTGTGGCAATGTTCACCTGCTGGGCTCCACTAAGGGGCTGCAAAACCTGGATTGCAGCACTTGGCCTTTAGGATCAGGCAGATTCTGTGCCTGATGGAGGCTCACAAGGAGGAGGGTCTCAGGGGTCCCCACTGGATCAGCCCAGGCTGCATCCCCGAGCGCCCCACACTCTCCTGCCCAGTTTCTGGTGGTCAGACATCCACCAGCACCCTCTTCCCAAGCTGTCACTTGGGGGCTTTGTGTAGACTGGGATGTGCTCCTGTGATGGCATCCTGGACACTGGATCCAGCTTCCAGTGAAGGGACAGAGGGGCTGGGCATGGCACTCGTTGCTTGTTGCAGGAAGAAATGCATTGGGTGGGGGATTTGGGGACCCTCCAACCCCAGGAAGGTCCCACTGTGCCCACGCTGGGAAGCAGAGACAGAAGCAGGGCATGTCTGGAAACAAGCCGAACTCTTTTAAACCAGGTGAGGCAACTCTTCATATTCTTACAAAAACATTAAATAAATGGAAGGAACTTTCTTCCCTGGAACCTTATATACGTATAAAAACAACAAACATTATTAACAAACACTGCTTTCCAAATCACTGTGCACAGGCATGGAATGGTGAGGGGGAGTGAGGAGAAGAGCAGCATCCCCCTCACCCATCCCATCCACAGCCACCCCATCTCAGGGTGGAAAACCAGGAAGGCACCCATGGAAATCCCCCAGTAGCAAACACAGCTTTTGGCTAAAGTAAATACAGTTTGGGTAGGGTCATTTCCCCCCTCATCCCCCAGTCCCTCTGTTTTCTTAGTTCAAAATAAATATTCCCCGTAGTGAAATAAAAAATTTGAACAACCCTTGTTCAGGGTCCTCCCTGCCCTGCAGCAGCTAGAACACCTGAGTGATGAGTTTTTAAGGCCTCTGCTGCAGCCCCCCTCAGGGTGAGGGGATCTCCATTAGTCCTGGGATGCCCATAACCCTCTGGGATGGAAGGATCCCTCCTCCTTCCAAGGTCTGTCAGCATCACTCCCCTCTCTGCCCCTTTCGTCTCCACCGAGGTGGTCCCTAAACGTCCATCTCCCACGTTCTCCTTTGGGACAGGATCCGGGATGTAAAGTCATTTGGTTTTCTTAAGAGTCTTTTGATCTTTCTTGCAGCCTTTTTGTTCAAATAAAAAGAGATGTATAAATTACTGTATTTAGGAGAAAAAACAACACAAAACACGTGACCTGAAGGCAGCAGCTCCTTATAAAGGTAAATCCGGAACATTTGTAAAATGTCTTCATTTGTAACAAATAAACCCCTCAGTCCTGGGACTATGCAAGTCACAATTCCCTTACCCTTGCTGTTGAGCCAGTGGCACTTTAAAGGTGAAAATCCCAGAGGAAGGGGCTGTTTATTAGGAATGGTGTGGGTAAAGCAGGAGGGGGGATGTCATCCCTGCAGTCCCTTTTTCCAAGGCTGGGGATGGTGATGTAGCCATTTCCATGCTCCTTTTGCTCCAGCTCCACTGGAACTCCAGCCATTCCCTCTCAGCTCACCAGGGCAATCACGGATGGAGGCAGGAGATGCACTACAAGATGATCCATTCAAAGAACAGCAGCTCCAGCTGCCCTGAGGGGCTCAAACCCACACCCACAAGCCCGGTTAAACCACCAGCATCCCTGTGTGTGCCCCTGGAGCACCACTGAGCTGTTCTCCACCCTGAGCAGCATCCCCAGAGGGTCCCTGGCAAGGTATCGGCATCCTGGAGGATCCTGATGCTGCTGGGAGCTGAGCACCTGCCTGCAGGGCTGCTGGTGGTCTCAGCGACCACAGCTCTGGGGACTCGGGACCTCCCCATTCCTCAGTGGCACATTCCTCAGTGCCTCCTTTGCCTTGATCTGCCTGTGGCTGCAGCTCTGCCATCAGCTTTCAGTGCCTCCATGCCAGGGTTACCTGTGGGAGGAAGGAGTGGTTAGGGAGGGCACACCTCCACATCCCGAATATTCCCCAGCCCGGCCCAGGGAGCTGAGCCTCCCCAGCCAGCTCGAGCTGCTCATCATCACATGAAATCCACACACATACACCTCCACAAAATGACAAACAAATCCCACAGATTCCTACAAACCCACGTGGAAGAGGAGTTACTTACTTTGAAGGCTGCTGGCCAGTCTCTGAACTTGAACCTGGAAAAAAATAAAGTTGCTGGTAATGGCCTTGAGCAACAACAAAAGGTTACCTGGACAGAGCAGTGAAGTCACCAGCTGGATGGGACAGCCATGGGTAGCAGGTCTGACCCAGCGCCCTTGGATGGGCAGAGGTGGCCCAGAACTGACTGAAACCTCCTCGATACTCCCAGGATGTTTTCTCCTTTCCAGCACAAACATTCCTCCTCCCCAAGCCACAGAGGAAAAGCTGGGCAGAACCCTTGGCAGGACAGGGATGCTGAGGCACCTCTGGATGCTCCACAAGACCAGCAGCACCTGGAGGGCAGGTGCAGCTGGAACATGCCTGGGAGAGCCCCAGGGACCCATTCCCGGGAGGTGCTGGGCTACCTACCAAGCTGCTGCTGGATGGAGTTGTGCCAGTGGAGGTTGAGCAGGTCGGGGTAGATTTCGGGAAGCTGCTTGAGCGCCAGGAGCTTCAGCATGCGGGAGGAGCAGCTCTTCAGCTCCAGGTCCCTCAGGTGCTTCTCCTCTGAGAGGGTGGTGGGACGCAGCTCCACCTTGTGCTTCTGCAGCACCTGGTCCACGAAGCTCCCAGGCAGCTTTGGGAAGAGCTTCTCCTTCACCACGTGGATGGGGATGAAGATGGCTCCCGCGCGGACGACGTGGGGGAAAGGGCAAGAGAACATGAATGTCTTCAGCTGGGAGAGCAGGTTGGCGAGGAGCACGGCCACGTCCTGGAAAGCCAGCCAGATCTCCTTGCCGTTGCTGGGCTTCTGAGCACTTGGAGCCTTGGAGCCATTTTTGGGATTGGGCAGAGATTTAGGCATCTCTCCCAGCTCTTCTGCCGGCTCAGCCTTCTCCAGCCACTGCCGCAGGAGCTCCGGGGAGGAGCGGGACACCGAGCCCGAGATGGTGTCACAGAGCCAGGTGTGCAGGGTGGTGAAGTACTGCCTCGAGGGGGTCTGTGTGGGGGGGCCCCCAGCCTGCCCGGCCGCTGAGACCCTCTCCTCCTCTGGAGTGGAGGGGGCTTTGACAAGCAGGGTCTGGGCAGGGTTTGGGCCAAGAATGATGCTGAGCTGGGGACCAGCCACTGGGAACGGGGTGGTGCTGGCTGGAGAGGAGGCTGGGTGAGCTGGCATGGGGGTGCTGCTGGGGGGGCTGGGCTGGGGGACATGGGGGCTGCCATCCTGCCTGGGGGGCTCAGTGCTGGGTGGGAGGGAGGGCAAGAGCTTGTATTTTTGGAACATGAAAGTGGCTGAGCTCTGGAAGGTGCTCCTGTCCCCAGAGTCTGCCTCAGGCATCTGGGGCTGCGCACCCTCTCCCAAGCCCACCTTCCCTGCTGCAGTGTCTTTCTCCTCCTTATTCTCTCGGTCCGGTGTCTCCTCCACACACCCAGTAGGTCTCTGGGTGTCCCCAGCTTCAGTCAGACTTTTCTTGAAGCTGAGGTCCAGCACCATGTCCTCAGGGGGTGGCTCCTTAGTGCCCACCCCATCAGGGCTGCCCTCCTGAGACTCCAGCTCTTGGGGTACAGGCTTCGGTTTTTGAGGGATGCCTCTGTAACAGCTTTCCCCTTGGCTCTGCACAGCACCACTGCCCGACCTCAGGCTGGACACCACCGAGACATCTCTGAGGGCAGCGGGCTCCTGGCTGCCACCCATGTTTTGGGGTAAGGAGTCCTGCAAGAACAGCATGGGGTCTGAGCCCTTGGCGCTCTCCAGGTACTCCCGGTAAGGTGCCAGGCTGAAGACATTGTGGATCACAGGCATCGGTGGGGAGGATGACAAAGCCTTGGTATCCCTCAGGCCTCCCAGCCCCTTGGTGGGGGTCACACACGGAGAAGGGCGGACAAGCTCCTTAGCTGAATCCTTGGCCTTGCAGGCATTTCCTTCCCCTGCTCCTCCACAGGAGGTGTCCTGAGGGGCCGGGCTGCTCTTCCTCCTCCCTGGGTACAGGGGCTCCTCCTCCCCTTCCCTGGGTTTCTCCCAGCTCCCTCCTCTCCCAGGAAATGTCTCAGTGAGCCCCCCAGAGCACCCAGAAAGCTTCTCTGAGGCGCAGACAGGCTGGAAAGCGCTGCTGTGCCTCGGTGCCGCTCGCCACCGTGGGCTGTCCACCCCGTGTCGCTCACAGCCTGGCTCCATGCAGGGAAAGGAGCCATGGAACGCGGCTGCATCGCCCGGGCTGACGGCAAACCCTGGGTACACGCTGTTCCTGGGCAGCTCGGCATCCCTGGGTGGCTCAGCATCCCTCAGCGCTGCTCCCAGCCTGGCACTTGCTGTCCCCGGCAGGTAGGGCTCCAAGGGGCTGGGAAAGTAACTCCTGGGGGCTTGGGGCTTGAGGTAGGTGCCAGGAAAGGGCTCCCTGCTTCCCACGTAGCCAAAGCTGGGCAGGACACTGGGCTCCCCCGCGGTGGGAGCTGGGGGGTGGTAGAGGGGGCCAGCCCTGTGGGGTGACAGCGGGTAAGGGGGGGGTGGGTAGCACATTGCTGACCTCTCCCGGGTCACTGGGCTGGCATCAGGTGGCTGAAGCTTGGGCCAGAGGTCCAAGCTGAGGCTGGGGACCTCTGGCACCTTCTTCTGGCTCTGGGCAGTGGGACAACTCGCTTCCAGGAACGGGGGGCCAGAAGGTGGCCCGTACTTCTCAAAGGTGACACAGTAGTGGGGTAAGGCGACAGGGGAGCCGAGCTGTTCCTTAGAAGGCAGGGCCAGGCTGGAGGGCAGCGTGAGGAGGCCGTGGTCAGAGCAGGGACCCCTCGTGTGGGGCTCACTGGGGTGCAGAGGATGGGTGGCAGGGGGCAGGGCCCAGTTTGCCTCCCCTGGTCGCTGCTGCAGGCTCTCTGCTCGTGTTCCCAGTAGCAGAGCCATCCTGGGAGCCAGGAAGGAGGCAGGGGCTCCGTACACCGGCTTGGGGACTGCTAGAGGGGCTGCCTTCTTCACCACCACCGGCTTCTTCATCGGCAAGGGGCACCTGGGGCTGTCCAGCTTCTTCCTGGCCATCAGCTGCTCCTGGCTCAGGCTGTCCTTGCTCTTCTGGGTGTCCGGGGGCTGCAGCCTGGTGCCCGGGCTCTCCGGGGAGTACGGCAGGAAGCCCAGCAGCTGCCCCTCGGCCGGCACGGGCTGGCTCAGGGCGCCGGGAACGTTGTGCAGGTAGGCGGGTGTGGGGCTCCAGCCAGCCGGGGGCTGCTCGGGACCCTCGGGGCTCTGCAGCGGGCAGGCAAAGTAGGAGCCCTTGTAGCTGAAATGGTTTTCAGAGCCAGGGTGGGGCACGGGGCTGGACGTGCCTGGGATTTTGCTGGGCAGGAAGGCGGCAGCAGGCTCCGGACGAGGTAGCTTGTTGAAAATCACAGGGTCTGCAGACTGCGAGTACCGTTTGGAGGCCATTTATATGTTGGTGCCGGTGTCCCCACAGGGGAGGTGAGCTGGCCTTCCTGGGTAAGAGAAAGAATAAGCATGAGCAAAGCAGGTCCACACAGCCTGTGGTGGCACAGGAGGACAGAGGGTTACAACCCACCCCACAAGGTGAGGGTGTGGTGGGGCCTGGAGGCCTCACAGATAACCCCAATTATAACTTGGCCAGTCCAGGCCATTAAGGGAACCAGTTTAGGCCGTTAGGGATGCAGACAGTTACTGGCCAGTAAGCCAGGTGGCAACTAAATCAAGCCAATCAGGACCAAATACGTGGGCTTTCTGAAACTGTATAGAGGGAACTGCACTCAATAAAATTGGCTGTTGTCTCATGAACCTCGAGCGTCATGTCGTGGGTGACCCTGACATGATCAGCAGCAGCAGCCACATATGGAGAGGGGCCCAGCGGAGAGGGGCCCAGCGAGCTGCCCGCAGCAAGCAGAGCTGCACAGACTCCGACCACTGTAAATGAAGAAGTGTCCACTGAGAACATGGGGACGCAAGTCTTGTAGGAGGAAAAGGCTGTTGTACAGGTATAGACCCTTTTTTTATACAAATGGGGGATAAAAGATGATGAACAGGTTCTGCAAGCCTTGCTGTTGTGCTGTAAGAACCCCGGAATGGACACAACCTTTTAAGGTACAGTGATGGGAGCGGGCTGGTGATCTGGTATTTGACTCAGCCTCACTTTATTGTTCACACAACTTATTTTTATATAGTTTTTACAGCCCTTGTGCGCAACTCCAATTGGTTAATAACTTTCTTGCCAATTACTTCATTGTTTAGTAACAGGTATCTTATTTGTCTATCAAATATCTCTGCTCTGGGTTAGTTTATGTATTTTATTCACTGGTTCTCATGAAACAGATTTCTTGTTTATGGCAGGTGCCGTTGTTTTTCATCCAGAAATAGTTAGTTGTTTAACAAACCTTCATTCTAAAGATTGTTTTCACATGGGAACTTGCAAGCCAGCTTAGCTGCACTTACACGCAACAAGCCAGCTATTAACTTAGCATAGCAAGGCCTGATTTTATAAGGCCTTTATCTACCTATATTACAACACCCAAGGGACGCTTTTCATTATTAAACTCACAACATCCTAACGGGGTGAACACGAGCTGTCATACCCTTGCTGACCCACGAGAGGTATTGGTCACCATCTCTACCTATGAACTGGTCAGCTTCTGCAGGCAGGTCAAGTTGGTTGCCACTGAAGATGGGGATCTCAAAGGTGAGGAAAAGATCTGTCACTGGGTAGCTCAGAGCCTGTGGGCAGGACAATGGGAGCCATCCTGGTGCTGTGGGATTGCACCTGATAGACACGTTCCCCTCAGAGGGCAGCTCCTCTGAGCTGAGCCAGCTAGATGCCAAACATGGACTGGGCTCTCCCAGCAAGCATACTGTGGTTTCTAACTGCCAAAGAGATTACCCTCTTTGATATTAAACACATACCCAAGCTGATCTGTACCCCAGTCTGTTGGATTGCTGTGTACAAACACAATGGGATGGGGCTGCTGGCAGCCACTCCTTGAGCTTTTGTTTCAGCATAGACTCATTACAAGGTGTGAGACACAGAAGATGTTGAAAGCTCATGCCATAAAAACAGCAGCCGAAATTCTCCTGGTTACAATGCCTTTTCAAAAGCCTTCTAGCCAATAGAATAATGTTAAAGCTGACAAGCATATGCTTAAGCCAATTAGTAAAGTTGCATGCACATTTCAGCCTGAACAATGCTTGCTTGTAATAGCTTAAGAACAATGGATAAAGCTTCATTATTAAACTTATATTTTCCTATCATAATGTCTACCATATTTTTCTAAGGCCTCTCTCTGCACAGCTCATTAACACAGTCTTATTGTTTCTCGTCCTTACATCTTCAGCATTCTTGCATTCTTCCTACCTGAGATTTGCTTTCGCACAGCTTTCTGAGAGTTTTCTACCTTCTCCATTTCCCAAAATAGATTTATACCTTTTCTATTTCCCACACCAGTCCAGTATACGATGAGGATCAAGAGCTGCACTATTCAGAGGTCCCACAGCAAGACCCACACTTTGGGGCTGGGGTTTCTCAGCTTATGGGACTGCCCCCATAAGTTGACAGTACTCAGTTACAGGCACACCTACATCCTTTAATACTGCTACAAGCAAAAGACTTGAGGATACAAGCCCTGCTGAAGGTGGCAGACATGACAACACCGACCCAGAGTATTCCACAATCAAACAGGGCCCCAAGGAACCGTACATACAATTCACAGACAGGCTATGAGATGCCATGGAAAAACGAATAATAAATAATGATGCAAGAAATCAATTAATATTACAATTGGCATGGGATAATGCAAATGAGGACTCCAAAAAGGGTATAGATTTGTTACCGAAAGAAAATAGATCCTTAACAAAACTAATTGATGTGTTGCCTAGAAAGGCTGACCTGGAAACAGAGACCAGGGGAAGTAAAAGAATAAAAAGGGATTTATTGAAAGGATCCAGCTTGGGCCATGTAAGAACCCCTTGGGGCTACACCCAAGCAATCCAGCAATGGTCCCAAAATGGATCCCTGGGCACGAGGCCTCACACTTTTATAGGTTTTGGTCCATCAGCAGATTGGAGTTAATTGTCCAATTACAGCTTCAGGTGATGAAGCTCCATCCTCTTTTTTTCTGCCTCGCTTCTTCACTGTTGTTTACACTCTTGGGCCTAAAATCTGACCTTGGTCCCCAGCTGGAAAGGAATTGTTTTGTCTATGTACCCTGTGAAGAGAGCTCACCAGGCCTTTACATGAAACTCAGAACCACACACTAAAACAGCACAGAGTCAGAAAAAATATAAAAGCTAAATCTTAAGGCATCATTTCCCCCTTTTAGAGGCTTGACAAGGCCTTTACCTTGTCAAATCTCCATTCTAAATATCTATTAATAATAGGTATTTAATAAGATATAAATATGTAATAATAATATCATTATTAATAGATAAACATCCAATAATAAATAAAACCTAGTCTCTGTTTCCAGGTCAGCCTTTCTAGGCAACAGATGCATGTGCTAAAGTTGGGACTGAATTATATAGTTTGGCTTTGTTAATTGATTCTTTTGCAGCTGCTGTGGGGTTGTCACATTGTTGTTATGATTGTGGGCAACAAGGTCACATGAAAGCAAACTCTAACCCACTGGGGACATATCAAAAGCAGAGAATTGGAACTGTAATGGGAAACTGTAAACGGTGTGGGAAGCCTGGTCATCTGGCCAAGCTGTGCAGCTCCAAGTCTCACCTCAGTGATCAATGAGCAGGGAAATGGGAACACAAGCATCTTCCCACCCCCCCAGCACGAGCCTATGTGACCAGTTCACCAGAAGGAAGAGAGGCAGCAGGCATGGATGTTTCCACTGCTGTCACAATAATCAGAAGCTCACTGCAGGAGCAGTGAAGTTCCTCTCGAGGCCCATGGACCTAAAGGGAGGGGGTAAAGTGCTCTGTTGCTGGGAAGATCAAGTGCAACATTACAAGGTTCACCCCAGTGTTAGAGATGCTGATGACACAGGGCAGATACGTGGCTTGCTTGACAGTTTTTACAACTCTGGGCTGTGTTTCACCACACAGGTATTCCTCACTCTCCTACAGCACAAGCCACCGTCAAGTGTGCCCATGGCACCTTAAAGCGCATGCTTGAAATACAAGAAGGGGGAATGTGTGGTGAAACCCCACAGAGTAGGGTAACCAAGGCACTGTACACTTTAAACCATCTGACAGTACTCACAGATTCTCAGAATCCTGTAATTGTAAATAATTTCCTATCATGAAGCAAAAGGCGTGAGGTTTTTTACAGGTGTTGAAAGCATGACAAGAAGTCACAGGACTCTAGCTTGCATCATCATTTAAAGACTTATTAACTAATATAATACTGACAACTAGGATGTTTACATTATTAAACCAATAATGAGAAATTTCATCTAGCAATAACCTTTTCTAACCTATTGTGTCCTGCCACACAAATCTATTCTACAGACTTCTTGTTACCTTTGTAACTACTTCTGTTCTCTCTATCTAGCTTAACATGTCTCTATTTTGACTACAAATCTACATTCTTGCTTCCAGCACCTAGGGTTTGAAGCTTCTCTCAGGGCTTTAGCTCAAAACCTGTGTTTAATTCTAAGTTTTGGCCTGCGGGCCCAGTGCTCTGAAAGCTCTCTGCTTTTTGGATCCCAACAGAGCAGTAATGGGAACACTTCACACCACTGTATGGAGATATGGGACCTGTGGAATGACAATCTATCTCTACCTGTAGCTTCACTCATTCTCAAGAGACAGACACTTTAAGGACAGGACTAAGCACATGGATATTTATTTCCTAGTGGAAAGACAACAGCGAAGCGTTACCCATGATAGTTTTTAAAATTTAGCAGTTTGTAAGCAAGTTAAGTGTTTGTAAGCAAGCAAAACGCCCTTTTCTTGATTTGTGCGATTAGCTTATAAATGTGAAGAGTGTGCAGCATACCACCCTGAGAAGTTGTGTTTGATGGCTCCAGACATGCTTGAAAAATTCCTTTTAGATGGTACGTGGAACAGACAACGGCTGCTAAGGCTGGACTTGTCAAGTTGGATGAGGAGCCTCATCTGACCTGGGCTTATTATTTATGTCATGGTAATTATTTTGGACACTGTGCCATGCTCGTCGTCCTGTCTGCAAAGGGCCCTGCAGGAGATGACAAACACTGCCTTTGTATTAAAAAAAAAAAAGGGGGAACTGTGTTGGCTAACAGCTGGCCTGGAGACCTCAAAGTCAGAGATAACTCTAATTATAACTTGACCAGTCTAGGCTGTTAGGGAACCAGTTTAGGCCATCAGGGACACAGACAGCTACTGGCCAGTTAGCCAGGTGGCAACTAAATCCAGCCAATGAGGACCAACCCCGTAGGCTTTCTGAAACTGTACAAAAGGAACTGCACTCAGTAAAATTGCTGTTGTCACATGAACCTCAGGAGTCATGTGTGTATCTCCACTACGACCCCACCCCACAAGGTAAGGTTAATCCAGGTTCTTGTTAATGGATCTCTTGGGGCTGATTAGAGTGAAACAATGCTGAATGACCGGTGTTTATGAATATTTATACATAAATACAGCGTTTAATTTAGAACAGTTGGTTATTACCTACTGTAATACAGCAATATAAAAGCATAAAAATAACCCTTCAAAAAATGGCTAAAGAAAAGAAAGGTAAAGGTAAGAGTAGAAAGATCCCACCACCCATGGATCTTCCAACAAGACTGGGAGGCTGCAATGCCACTGCGATGATCTGTCTGGGGTGAGGGAAGCGCAGGAAACACAAAGTTCCATGGGTTAATATAACACTCAGGCTCGGTGGGAACGCCCAGGTACCTCCCCTGGGGCAGGGAGTTTTACTCTGGATGATGTAAGAGGGATCACGGGACACCTCGGAGTATTTGTTTGCCTGTGACACCTTTTAAGACAAAAAGCACCATCCCACTTGGCAGGATTTGTCTCTTATCAGCCTCTTCCCTTATCTTGTCCAACAGGCAACTGCAGCCTGGGATGGGTGTGTGCCTGTCTGCACCTGGGCAGTTACTGCAAATAACTGCTCAATTGTTTGAGGCATTAACCATTACCACTCCAGCCTCCTCACTTCTCTTCAGCTGCTCCCCACTCCAAATCTTCTCCCACGGCGGTGATTTTCAATATAATGGGACACAAGGTCATGTAACTTTTTTTTTTCTATTACTTTGTCTAGATTACTCAGTTCTCCTGTTAATATCTCCGAAAAATGTAGCCTCTTCATAAATTCCAAGCCTTCTGAGGCAGAAGGTCGAAGGTTAGTACATATCTTTTTTGTCCCAAATATGTATAAACCCTTGCACTAACTCCCAGGCTAAGTCTGCTTGAGACAAAATTATACTTCCATAAGATAAAAGGCTTTTCCCATATCATTTTTTCCCAAGTAAAAAGACAAAATAAACTTAACAAAACTTAAACTGACAATGTGTAACAAGTTGTTTGACTAATATCTGGTCTCAAAACGAGTTACTTTTGATGAAAACACAAACAAGATAACTATAAATAAACTGATAACCTTAGTTGCATCAGACTTTTCGTATATCAGGCAGGCCTTCAGATCAAGATAGGGAATCTCTGCAGATCCATTTCCACAGGGGAATGTCACTGCAGGTCCAATAACTGTGCGTTAATCTGAGGCACATAGTCTTTTGTGCACTTTCTACAGCGTGGCCGGTCGTGAGGGCTTTAATTGTGCAGGGATCTCCCCTTCCACAGGATCCGACCCTCCCTGCCAGTGGGGGGAGTCCTGGGAGGCGGGCAGGGAATTTCTCCATCTGTCTCCTTGGAAAAGCCCTGGAAAGCTCTGGCTGCTTTGGTTCCAAAGCTCAAAGAGCATCTCTTGCAGGCAGCAAGGAGAAAAGCTGGGTCAGCTCAGGTGAAGAGCCAGCACACACAGACACAGAGTGCCCAAAATTCCACCCCTGACTTCACCTCGTAAAGTAATTTGAGGTTTTTACCCCCAGGCAGCAGCTCAGCCTCTCCCTCAGGGGATTTGGGGCTGCCGCGGGGTGGCTGCTGGCCGGCAGTGACAGGGGCTGGGTGCCAGCAGGTGGAGCCGGCAGCCTGTCCCAGCACAGTCCTGCATCCCTGAGAACCCTAAGTGTTCTCTGAGCATCACCTGGCATCACCCAGCACCTCCTGAGCATCCCACTGAGACACCTGACCCTCACCTGAGACCAAAGAGCACCGCTGCACCATCAACCAGTATCACCTGAGCATCCTGTACATCACCCAAGCAGCCCCAGGACAAACCTGAGCATCCCTCAGCACTCTCCCCGCATGGCCAAATGCCACTCCCTGTCACCCAGCACCAACCCCGAGCCCAGGATGGACTCCCTACAGTAGAATCTCCTCCATTTCTGTTTGGCTTTGGTTTGTTTTTTTTCCCCTTTTTCGGCAGCATTAGCAGAGAAGCCGAGGAGGAAATGGAGGAAGAGCACGTGAAGATAAGATAAAAACCACATCAACAGCAGGGGAAACAGGGCAGATATGGGGGGGGGAGACTTGTGGGGGCAGATAAGGGAGCGAACCGGTGGTGGTGCTGCAGTTTGCCAGGAGGCAAGGGCTCCCCATCTCACACCAAAACAGCACAACCGAGGCTGCAGCCCTCACTGAGCCTTCCCGGTGGGTTTCTCATGCAAGCTTCAGAACTTCATCACTTCCCAGGAAGAATACTGCTTCCCTGGAATCCCCGTGAAAACCACCAAGGGAGCCTCGGCGCTTCCCTCCCTGCTTGCACCCGCGAAAGCAGCTCCCCCACATCATTACCAATAGTTTTATCCTCACTCCTTGGAGTCATTTTCAAGACATCAACTACCAATTAAATTTGCCAGCACTTAGATCCAGGGAAAACAGCTCCCTTCGAATCGAAGAAAGCTTGAAGAAAAGCCCAGACTGGGTTATTTTCCTTCCAAAAGGGATCTCTTGGGAGAGTGGTGTTTAAATCCATCTCCCTGGGAGATGCGGCGTGGGAGGGTGATGCAGGCACGGGATCCCTTCCCAGCTGTGACAATGTTAGGGGTGGACAAGCTGGGACGGAAATCCAGAATCTTGCGGGTCCTGACGCTTCCCCACTGCTCCTTCCCCTTTCCCCGAAGATCTGCACCTCCCCACCATGGGGATGTTGTGACACCAGCCCCGCTGCCACCACGGGATCGGGTGACGCCACCGGGCACGATGCAAGCGCCCTGTTTCACGCAGCTCCGACTCCAATCGCGGCTGGAAGGCTGCGGAGCAGGACGAGCGATCCCACAGCGGGGCACAGCGGTGGTCTGACACGGCTGAGCTCATGAACCAAATTAAGGGGCAGGGGCTCCCTCCCTCCATGAAATGACTTTGCCCAGCCGGTGCCATCCCCAGGAAAACCGCTCTTCTTTTGCTGTCACCGTCAGCCATTTCCCGCTGGGAATATCCCTCCTGCAGCCAGCGGGGGAAGAGAGGGACGTGTGGGAATCAGCGCTGGGGGGAAACGCTTGAGAGAACCAAACAGCCAAGTAATTCCGAAACCCTACAGCAGGGCAAAGCCGCGGGTGGAATAAACACAACCCATTATTCCTCCTTTTTTTTTATGCTTTTCATTTTATTTGGTTCCCACAAGGAGACGTTCGGCCGGGAGGGAGTAAAAGTAAAACCAAGCGCAGAGGGAACACGTGCCGCCAGCAGAGAGACCTCCCCGACAAGCTCCCGCGGGAGCCTTATCTGCCGTGTTTCGGGTGTGCAGAGGACACGGGAGGGCTCCTCCCCCCCTCCGCCTGCCAAGGCCGTTGGGAACACCTCAGACACCTCTTTTTTACTCCGACAGCTCCGAACAATGCGCCGAGTGTGTGCTATCAGCGGGGCACGCAGGCTCCCCGGGATTTCCTCCCCGGGATGCGATGCCCGGAGAGGGAGCCTCTCACCGCAGTCTCCCGCCTCCTCCATCCCCACGTGATGCCAAAAACAGCCGCCAACTCCCGGCCAACCCGCAGGAATCGAGAAATAAAACCTCCTGAACCCGCTGGCAACCAGCAGCCCCAGGCTCCCTGAGGTGCTGCGGCACGGGGAGGGGCCCCGGGCTCTCCCCGAACTCCACCGCTAAGGAGACGGACTCCCCCGGCCGGCTGCAATCCTGCTTTCACAATCTCGGGGACTCGGGGATCCTGACGAGGAGCTCACCGTTTCCGTGTCCGGGGAGTTCGGATGAGCTCACCGGCATCGCTCCCCCAAACTTCGGGCATTTGGGGGAACAAATGAGAGGCCTCAGCGCTCCCAGCTCCCTCATTCCACATCTTGTCCCTTTCCCACAAAGTCTGCAGCTCCCGAGCTTCTCCCAGGCGGGCAAAAGCCCAGCCGGAGCCTTCCCCTGGACCAAGCCAGCTGCTTTTTAAGGCAGTATCCCTATGGAATGCATGAGACAAGCCATGGCTTGTCTGCGATTAAAGTTGAACTCACCCCAGGAATATTTACTTTTATTTAAAAACCCAAAAACTTTACGGAGCATTGAGCACTCACCAGAAGGGCTCAGTGACTGCATCCCTTTCTACCTGGGGGATTAAAACCCCTCCAAAACGCATCGATCCCATTCCGACCCACCGATGTCACTCACATCTAAAGCTGGCCACGGTCACGGCTGGGACCCCCTCGGTGCTCGCAGGCCCTTTGCCAGGACACGAGGTATGGATGTGGCAGGGGTGGGTGTCTGTCCTTGTGTCCCCTCCGCACACCCACGGCCACCGCTTTCGTGTGGGCAACACTCCGGCGACCCCCAAAATAAACCTCTCGCAGGAGCCCGAGCGCACTCACGCTGCGAATCAGCCGCATGATCCAAAGTGTCCATAAATGGGTAAAATCCCGGGATCTGGAGCCTGCAACCCGCTTCTCCTTGCACGGCCCAAGGCGAAGCTGACGATGCCGAGGGAGGCGTGCAGCGATCCGCCCCTGCTCGAGGCTTCCACCCGCCGAGGGAGCCCCGATGCCAGCGCGGCTCTGGCTGGGGTCCCTCCGCCCCGCTGCCCCCGCATCCCTGCGCTCCAGCGCGGCTCCTGCGGGAGGGACGCGCATCCCTCTGGCCCCGCACTCACCTGCGGCTGCGGCGCGGTGCCTGCCCCGGCGCATCGCGACCGGCTCGGCTGGGGGCTCGGCGGACGGGGGAAACAGGGGCACGGCCGCCCCTCCTCGGTCGGCAGCCCGCGTTGTGTGGAGGAAGTGGGAGGAGGAGGAGGAGGTGGAGAAGGAGGAGGAGGAGGGCTGGGTGTGCGTGTGGGCCGGCCGGAGGAGGGGACGGGACGGGACAGGACAGGACAGGAGAGGAGAGGAGAGGAGAGGAGAGGAGAGGACAGCCCATTCAAATGTGCGCTGAGCCGGTCTGGGCTCTGCCGCTGCGCTCTGCCGAGCGGGGACTCGAGACGGGGACACGGGGACATCCCCTGCGGTACGGGGGACACCCGCAGCCAGGGACACGGGGACATCCCCTGCGGTACGGGGGACAGCCGCAGCCGGGAGCCGCTGCACGGAGGGGTCCCCGTTGCAGCGAGCCCCCCGTTATAGAGGACGGGCCGCATGGGGAGCCCACGGTGGCGGGGAGTGAGTGTTCTTAAGGGCAGCCCTCATGTTGTTAAGGGCGCCTCATTAAGGAGACCCCCACTGTGTGGAGCCCCCACTGAAGGGGCCGCCATTTCAGGCAATCCCCATTAGGAACTACCCTCCCATCAGCGAGGAGCGACATTTAGGGGACTCTCCTTGCGAGCAGTCCTCATTAGGGAGGGACCCCATGCGGGACCCCCCGCTTACAGGCAGTGCCCATTAGGGAGGTCCCCCCAGTTACAGGCATTCTCGTTCGAGAGGACCCCACCGAGGGGACCCCCCGAGAAGGGTGCTGGCGACACAGCCACGGTTCCTGTGGCCAGGTGACACGGAGGCCTCAGTAACAACTCCCTGCCGCCCAATCAGGTTCAGAGGGTTCCACGACACGGCCCCCTGAGGAAAAAAATCGTTCAAAAACACGTGTACGGCTCGCCCCGACAGCGCAGAGCTTCACATGTAACATTTTCTGATGAGCCGGCGCTGGGTAATAAAGGCGTGCACCTTCCTGAGCTGTGAGTGCACCTCAGGGGCAGTCAGCCGCCCTGTACCCGGGCGGGTAGAAACCCCTGCTTATTAGAGCTGCACCGAGGTTCAGGAGTTTTATTTTCTGATTTCGGTGAGGCAGGCAGTCCCCATGAAGAGGATTCCCCATTGCAGGCCGTGCACTGTGGGGATTCCCTGTGAAACAGGAGCCCCCCCTCCCCTCACCGAGCACAGAGGAGCCTTCCCCAGGCTGAGCCCACCGGGATGTGGCCGGACACAAGTCCCCGTGGCTACAAAAATCGCATTCCCATCTCGTCTGCAGAGCAAGGGATCCACTGCCAGCCTGGGATGGCTTCTGAGCCCCCTCAGAGTCACTCCCTGCCCCAAAGCAGAGCCCCTCCTCCTGGATTTAGCCTCCACCAGCCCCGAGCATGAACACTGAGCGTTTATCTAAGGAGTCGAGTCTGGAAAAGTCCATGCAAACATTCCCGGACTAATCATTAACCCTCATAAAAAGCACGTAAATATGATTAACCCAGTGACACAGATCCTGGGAGATTAAGTGCGTTGCCCAAGGCCGTGAAGGGAAGCAGTGGCAGAGGCTCAGCTCCCTCAGGCAGTGAAAAATAAAGATTTCTAAGTGAAAAAGAAATAATTCCACTTTTTTAGTACTTCATTGAACAAGGACGGAGAAAGCAGGGTTTGAATTCTCCTCTCCTTGGCCTCACAAGCATTATTTTCCACTTACAGCTTTAATTTATAGCAGTTTTGTGGCAGCAGCAAAGAAGACAAGGATCTCTGGGAGGAGCTGGCGCTGAATTCCCAGTCCCTTGGCTCCGAAGTTCATGCACCATTGCTTTGTCTGGAGCTCGTCTATCAGGTGTTGCCATTAATATTTTCTTTGGTCAAATGGTAATGCAGTTAGGGAATTCATTACATTCAATTACGAGATGTTATATATTAGTGTGCAACATAGAATAGCTATTATGTATTAAAACAAGCAAATGAGTGGATAATAAAACTTTCTATTTGGAGTTATGGTCATTAAAATGATCAGTGTTAATTTTCACCTCACTGAAGAGAATCACAATTCCCTTGAAATGGCAGGTAATCCCTTTAAGCTTGAGTTGGCTCATACATTTACATAACTTTACTCAAGAAACCTTTCCTCACCCCTGTTGGGCCACATCCCTACTGCCAGGCATCCAGCTGGACTCTGAAAGCTAAATTTCAACAATATTTTCTCACTCTTACATTTCTCTGGCACAGAGAGGGGAGTTTCTACCTGTTGTCTCAGCAAATACCTGCTATTTTGTTTTTTTTTTTCCTGTGAATTTCCTTCTCTCAACTTCCCATGTGGTTCACCTCAGCTGATCTGAGCAGCTCCTTGCTGAGGCATCAAACCTGCTGGCACAGGACACACCAACTGCAAAAACAAAACAAAACAAAACAAAACAAAACAAAACAAAACAAAACAAAACAAAACAAAACAAAACAAAACAAACAACAACAACAACAACAAAACCCCAAACAAACAAAAAAAATTACATAACTTCTATTTTATTGTTTTAATTTTTATATTGATTTTAAAGACTTGGGAGTGTGACTTTGGGGGAAAGGTGGGTGGTGATTCCCATTCAGGGCATGGCCACTCCCACCCTTTTTGCCCATCAGCATCCTCTCTGCTTGGTACCCAGTGATGGGAGCAGCCCCAGCATCTCCACAGGTTTGCTGTGAGCCCAGGGAGGTGAGGATTTGACTGAATTGGTCAAATTTTGCCCGCCGGTTTTCAATTTTCTTTTTGACCCTTCTCAGCCTCAGCATCTCTGTTTGCTGGGCTGTGGCTGCCCCTGAGTGCTCAAGAAACCTGCTGGCTTCACACTGCCACTGCCTGCAGCGTCCCCAAATTCTGTCTCCGAGGTGGGACCCCCATCCCAGGCTCCACCCTGGCAGACACAGGGATGTGGGGGCTCCAGGTGGGAATATGGGCATCCAGGCAGCACCTGGAGTTCCTTGCTGCTCTCCAGCCACACCCATATGCTTCTCCCATACCCCCAAAAAAGGTCTGTTCTTGTCACAGCTTTTGCTCCCCAATTTGTCCTGGTGTTAATTAAGCCCCCCAGAAGGATTTAACTCCCTCTTGGAGGGCAGAACCCAGAATAATGCTGGCCAGGGGTTTGGGCGATGGAGAAAGGTGGGTGGTCCCAAGCTCACAGGCCTGTCCATCACCTCTTCCTGTGGCAGATCTGCCCAGGAACATCTACCTTCATTCCTTTTCCCTCTTTTTTCCCCTCCTCCTTTGATTTGCTTCCCCATAAAGTCGTGCTTTGGGTTCAGGAATGTAAGGGTCAGCCCGAAGATCCCTCATTTTGCCTCCCGATCGTCGCTTGGGACAGAGACTGAAAACCCTAAAAGAACTTTGTGTGGCCTGGCCGAGGTGGGATGTTTGATTGCACAGCCTTTTTGGGCAGGGTGGCACAGCACGTACCAACCACTGTACCGCCACAGCACAGCACATACCTGCTCCTCAAAGCAACAGGCCTGCTCACAATGGCCCATAAATCTCCCTGCCTTTTGGCCAGATGCCACTCGCTTTGGAAATGGACTTTAAAAACTGTGACTCTCTGAAGAAACTCTGGAGATCTCCCCATGGAAGGAAGACGCGTCTATTGGCCGGACCACGAGGATTCGTCTCATCTGTTGGTGGCTATATCCCATCCTTTCTCTATCTCCCTCCCACCCCCACTTTGTTTTCTTTATCTCTTCCTCTCTCTCCTCTAAAGTGCTCTGCTGTGAGTAAATTGTAGTCCCTTTGCTGTTTGTCCTTTTGCACCCCGAGATCGCACGAACCATCACGATTTCTGCCTTGTATTGAGCGGATCGTGACAAGGAGAGATGAGCTACTCAAGTGACCCCTGGTGACAGGGAGAGGTGGGGTTTAAAGGTCACCTGCTGCCACAAACCCCACAGCTTCCCTGGTTTCAAACACAGCAGCCTTCCAAAAAGACCTTGGGCTTGCTCCTAGGGACCAGACAATTCTTCTCCATGCCTCAAATCATCTGGCAATACCCCAAGTTATCCAACAGCGCCAAACCAGAGATGGTTTCTTTGGCTCAGGAGCCATTCGGAGGGGAGTGGGAGATTCACAGGGTCCTTCTCTCCAGCTGAAACACATCCCACATATGGAATGAAGGCAAATTCCCTTGACCCCCAAAAAATCCCCAAATTCCATCCCACTGCAAGTAATTTGGGACACCAGCACCTGTTGCTCTGTCCAAGAGGACAAGAGGGAGTTTTATCCCACCCCACCATCCCCAGGGCTCCTGCCGGGGACTTCCTGGCCTCGTTAGCAGCTCCTCTGCCTTAGAGACATCCTTGGCGGCAGCAGCACCCCTGATGAGGCTCTAATTAGTGAGCTAATTGGAATAAGAGAGCTGTACAGACAGTCCCAATTTCCCACTCACAGCCTGGCTGGAGGAGAGGGGCAGAGGAAAACAGGGATGAAGGGATTGAGTGGTGGGAGAGTTATAGGGAGGGCTCCCAACAGCTGCCATTGTGGTTAAATTTAAAATACACTTATTGTGAAGAGAGGGATCCAGGTTTCCTCATCCTACTCATTTCTTCTGGAGCCAAGGAGGAGCTGAAGCCTTGGAAGCTGCCAGCTCCTTCCGAGGCTCCAAGTGAGTGCTGGCAGTGAGAGGAGGAGACCCAAACATCCCCTGAAATCCCACACATCTCTCCCTGTCCTGGAAGTCAGATCCCATGCTCTGAGAGTTTTTTTGGGGTGGGTCTCTACAACTTCTCCCACCCCTCTTTGCTCCAGATCTCCTTCTATACAGGGTAAGATCCCATTTTAAGTTGAACTAGGAGAAAATTAGGTCTGGAACTGGATGATTTTTAAAGTCCCTTAAAACCCAAATCATTCTATGATTCTAAGAAAATATGGCATGGGCAAGTCTGGTTGCTCATCCAACATTTTTCCAGCTTTATCTCCTTCAAAACTTTGACTTGGATCCTGCCAGGGCCTACAGTTATTGGTAAATAAATAAAAATGCCAACCTAGCCTGCTTTCTGCCCAAGGAAAGCAATAAAGACAAGGCCCAGCAACCCCAAGATGCAGGCACTCATTATCTCTACATAATTATCCATAGGTAATGAGATATCCGAGCCCCAGCTAGAGTAGAGTGGGAATAAATCCCCAAGGGATGTGAAACATCATCACCTTCCCACCCAGAATCGAGCGGACCCCACCAGCCAAGAGGGTTTTTCTCTGCTAAGTCATTCCCTCAGCAAGCTGCTCTCCAAGGAACACTGAAAACAAAACTAATCCTGTTCTCCCAGGAGGAGAAATCCAAAAATAACCCTGTGGATGAATGAGCAGCACAAAGCCAAGTGCTGAGGCTCGGGTCGAGTTTGGGAGCTGAAAGCTTTCCAGCTCCGTGTTCCCGCTTGAATTGCTGCCCAGGCATTCACACGCCGTTCTCGCACTTCATAATAAAACAGCCATAGTGTTTCTTTTCTCTTTTGTTTCCCAGTATGGGAGGTGAGATCCTACAAAACCCTGGGGGAGGATGCAGGGAGGGAGAAGCCCCTTGGAGCAGCCCACAGGCTGATGGAACCCGTCCAAAGCTGAAGAAAGCCACCTGCACATCAGGACATGGGCCTGGAGCCCAGGGCTCCAGCTCCGAACTCTACAGGCAGACTTGCTAAGCTTGGCATGTTGGATGCTCCCTCTGTGGTGAGTCCTGGGACTGTGGCAGTGCTGGGGCTGCTCCTGACACGCTCCCTGCTCTCTCAGCAGGCATGATGGGGGGCTCACCTGCTCCCTGCCTGCAGGAAGGAAACACCCCCAAAGCCAAGGATGGACACCCATGGATCATCCAGGCCAGGCCATGGCATAGTTTCTCACCAGCATGAAGGGAATGAGAGAAGGCCTTTAGCAGGAATCTCACACCAGGAGCAGAGATTCCTGGGCTGGGATTCCCCTGTGTGAGCCCCAGCTGTGCATCCTGCCCTTCCGCTGGGAAGCAGCCCCCTACCCGGGTTTGTTCCCTGGGCACCTCTGGGTGCATTCCTGGTTCAGAGGAAGAGAAGAGCCAGGGCAGGAAAAGCACCTTGCTCAGTGCTGTGTGGTGAGGGATAGACCTGCGGTCTTGGAAAGGCCTTGGGTGTGGTGACAGCCGAGTCAGGGAAGCTGGCGAGCTGCTCTCTGCTCTGGCCAGCGGCAGCTGTGCAGTCCCAGGCACAGGAACAGTGGGGTGGCAGTGTTCACCCTGCCAGGAGCCAGCCCCGTGCCCAAACACCCCTCACCTCCCTGGGCTCTGCACAAAGCCAAGTCCCTCTGTGGGGACACCAGCAGTGCCCGTGTTTGGGAAGCTGGCCTCGGTGGCACGGCTGGGATTGGGGTGCCATCCCTACTGCCCTGGCTGCTGGCCAGGGGCCCCCACGTCCCTAGGGATCCTTCCAGAGGCTCTGGAGCCGTGGTTCTCAGGGATCTGCATCCTAATAAGCACCATGATGTAACTCTGAGTAAGCCTTGCAAGGGATCAGCCTGAGGAAGCTGCCAAGCTGCCATTTCTTACCTCTTTTTTTTTCCCCCTCCCTTTTTTCCTGCTCTGGCTGAGGTCACCCAGTTTGAATCTCAGCAACACCAACATATGGACCTTCTTCCCCTTCTCTTATCCATGGCCTCACTCCTAAAGAGAATCCCTGTGTCTGTGCCAGCTGCTTCCTGTACCTAAAGCTCTGGAATGGTTAATTAATTTATTTCTATGTGATTCTCAGTGTGGAAATGGCTACGAGGCTCTGTAACATCTCTGCACTCTGTCTCCACCAGTTATCTCTGATGTCCATGTATTCAGTGTTCCTCCAGGCTATCGACCCATCAGCTGCCTCCCACCCGGCCAGTGCCCACCAGCCTCCTACGGATGCATCAAAATGCTCCAAAAGTTTTTAAAGCAGTTTTTGTTCTCTCCTAGCCGGGGTCAGGAGTAGGTTCACCTCTCCAGGGTGTTTGCATGGCATTGCTTCGGTATCTCTCACATTCCTTTCCTCTGTGTGGGAGGACAGGCATGGAATCGTGAGGAATTTGACCATTTTACTCCCTCTCCTGCCTGCACTGTCAGTCCTGGAAACGCTTCAGTCTTCTGCAAGGCTTCCTGGCTCCAGGCTGGCTCCAGTCCTTCTCTGGAGGCTGCTCTTTTCCCTCTAGGATGGTCCAGAGTGGTCTCTCCTCTTCCTCTAGACACTGGTGGGGAAGAGGACACCAAGATAGATGAGAGTTTTCCACAGAGAAGAGCCGAGTCTCTGTGGGAACCCCAGGGACCAAGGTGGAAGGCATCAGGATCCAGTGGGAGTCCTGGGCTGCAGTGGTGGCCACCAAACCCCTGGAAATCAGAGGCTTTTGCTGTGCCAGCAGGCTGGCCCCTTTCCTGTGGGATCACCTCTTTTTCCTCCCAGCTGCTGCTGAGTCTCTCGCCTGGGCTCTTCCCAGTTGGCTCCACTTCCCCCATGTCAGAGCAAGCCATGAGTGTCGCTGCTGCTCAGCAACAAAAAATGGTGAGACAGGTTATAAAAACACCAGAAGTGATGGGGAGGGGTGTTTTCATCCTGGTGGGGCATCTCCAAGAAGCTCATATAGGAGGGGGCGGCCCAGGAGGCCAACTGGAGCTTCTCCATCTTCCTCTCCTGGGTGGCTTGGTCCGAGGATTCAGCAGAGGATTCATCTGCCAGGGTGGACTGGGGCTCCTCTGTCCCAGTCAGCTGCCCAATTGCTGAGGTGGGACCAGGAAGAGGAGCCAACTCTGTTTACTCACATAGTTTCAAGGTGAGTAATACAGCTGGGCCCAGCTCTGGCTCCTTGGTGCTGCCAGACAGCGAGACCTTCCTCTCAAAGCTCCACCAGCCCTTGGGCTGCCTGGGTTAAAAATTAACAATTAATTTTGGCTTTCACATTTATGGATTAGCTTTGGCATGTTGTTATTGATCATAAGTATTTAGATATGGTATCAATTATAACGCCTTTTAGCTGCTGGTTAATATAGTTTAATAATAATAATATAATAATATAATTTCTCAGCTTAAGTATTGTATTACTTATAGAAATAGTAGTGCAATAAATATTATATCTATGTATCACTTCTAGAAATGGTAACAGGATGAATAGACCTTAACAAAATATCAGATGTGAAAAAGCTTTTCATCCATTTACTTTCCAGCCCAAGTGATGACAGTGACACAAGACAAGAGCACCGGAGAGAATGGGAGTAAAGATTCATAATTTTTTTCTTATCAAGAAGAATAAATTCATGAGAAGAAATGAGATTTGTTGATGTCATACAGATAAGCAAAGAAAACTCATTATTTTTTATCAAGAAGAATGTAAACAATAATAAATTCATGAGAAAATATGAGATTTGTTAGTGTTATACAGATAAGCAAAGATAGGAAAACTTAAATACAAAGAACCACTGTAACATCAAGGACTTTCAGGAATATTTAAATAATGTATGGAGTAATGAATATGCATGGAATCCCAGCAATTTACTTATATATAGAGACCTTAATTTTAACTGTTTGTTCTGTTCTTTGACCATTGCCAGAGGCACCCCACCTCTGGAAATATTGTCCATTGTCCATTGTTATTGTTATTGTTATTAATAATTCTAAGGGGTGAGTTCCTGGTGTTTTTCACACCAGGATGGGCTGAAGAAGCTCTCAAATTGAAGGACCCGGGGCTTTGAACCCTCTCCTGCACCATCCCAGAGGGGCTGGGGGCCACAGAACTCTCCTTGTCCAGCACAGAGGATCTCTGTCCTCTTTTCCTCCCCTTCCCCCTAACGTCTGGCACACAAGGAGCTGCTTTGATGCCCTCATGAGACAAATTTTCCACCGATAACAGATCGCTGTGATAACAGATCCTTGTGGGCACTCCTGTGCCTGACTCATTTTTCCCATTGGGTTAAATGCTGGTGTCTCCAGCTCCCTTCAGCCACCTTGGGAATGGGGATCTCTTGTTTCCTTCGTATCCACCTCCACCAAATAACCCCCTCCTGTTCCTGCTCCTGCTCCTGATCCTGCCAGTCCTGGCCCTGAAGCTTGGCCAGCCTGTTCCCAGGAACTGACTGCTACCCTGTGCCTTGGGTGTGGCAGCAACACTTCGTTGATGGGTTTTCTTCCTCCACAACCGAAGCAGAGGATCCCAGGAAAACATCAGACCTCAGTGAGCTTCTACATGCCGCAGAGTGAGCTGGCAATGATCTTGGTGTCCTGAGTGGCTTCCTCTTCCAGGAATTGCTTTTTGAAGCTGCCCTCATTGTGGAAGTTCAGGACTCTAGAACTATGAATCAATATGATTATGCTGAAGCTATTTTATTGTTTATATAACTTATTTTTATATAGTTCTTATAGACTTTGCATGCAACTTTAATTGGCTAATAATTTTCTTGCCAATTACTTTACTGGTTAGTAATAGGTATTTTGGCTGTCTATTAAATCTCTATTTTGAGTTAGTTTACATATTTTATTCACTGGTTCTCATGAGATAGATCTCTTGTTTATAGTAGGTGTAGTTGTTTTTAATTTAGAAATAGTTAGTTGTCTAACGAACTTTCATTTTTAAGATTGTTTTCACATGGGAACTTGCAAGCCAGCTTGCATTTAGAAATTACAAGCCAGCTGTTATTTAGCATAGTAAGGCTTGATTTTATAAGGCCTTTCTATATAATTTATCTATTTGCATTATAACACCTCATCCTCCTGTGTAAGGAGAAATCCTATGGAGAAACATCTCCTTCGGACATACTGGATGCGTTGGATGGTCCTGGGTTTTGCACAAGAGGCAGTGAGTCATCACCCTCTCATCACCTATCTTCTCTGGACTCATTAGGATATCACAGACCGCGGTCACGTCTGCCCTCGGTGCCCCCTTCCCAGCCTGTGTCACCACCGTTTTCACAGCAACCTGAGTTTTTGAGGCGGTGGGCTGGGGACAATGACTCTTCGAGGGCGTTTTGCATGGAAAGCTGCTGGGGGAAGGTTGCTCGTTGGATTTGGGAAGCCGCCCTTGTTTGCCGGGGCTGCAGGGCGTGAGGAGCTTGTGTGGGAACGTCTTGTGCTCCGCAGCCGCCGGCAGTGGGAGGCGGTGGTGGCTCCGGGGTTATTGCTGCACCGCTGAGGTAAGAGGGATCAGCAGCGCCAGCTTGGGAAACGGGCCGGACCCTCCTGCCGAGCTGCAGTCCAATTGCAGCAGGAGCACCAGCGGCTCCTGGCAATCACCGCCCCGGCAGGCTGGGACATCTTACTGCCCTCGTAAAAACCTCCTTTCACTCATCGGGCTAACGTGGGTTTTGGCTGGAGTAATTAGAGCCTCATAAAGGGAGCGCTGGCCTCCCACCGCCACAGCCCCGCTGTCCCCAACCTCCCCCTCGCTCCACCCTCCCTGCCAAGTATTTCCTTCTCCTTTTCTCTGTGGTGAGAAGAAGGAAAAAATGCCAACCAAACCCCACAGAAAGACACTTTCCCCCCTTTCTGTCTTGCAGCACCCGGGGTTTTGGCAGTGATGCCGCTGGCCTGTCCCGTTTGTAGGAGCTGAGGCAGCAGAGCCTGCCAAGCACTGGGGATGAACCTGAAGGCGTTCCTGGAGCTGGGAGCTGGCCAAGCTCTACTGGCCAAGTGTCTTCTTTATTCCCTTCTAGACTTTTTCCATGCCTGGGTGTATTTCCACAGCATGGAGACGGGTGGAAAATTACTGATGATGCTCCAGTGCCAGGTCCCTGTCCTGGCAGAGGTGAGCTAAGGCTGCACATTCACCCGGGGAACTTCTCACCACGGGATGCTGCTGGGGCTGGAATGCCTTGAAGAACCAGCTAAGTAGTTTAAAAAAAAAAAA
>VXBU01017655.1:94337-119736 GCA_013400315.1 Bombycilla garrulus | reverse complement strand
GGAGAGGAGAGGAGAGGAGAGGAGAGGAGAGCCTGCTTAGGGCTGAAATGACTCCCTGCCTTTCTCCTCCTCAACCCAAGCTCTTGTTCTCATCATCTTGCAGCTCATGGAAAGCTGTTAGAAGGAGGTTTACTCCTGGCTGACCCTCCCTCAGGGATATCTGATGCCATCTGATCCACAGCAGCTGGATCAGCCCTTCCCAGAGGGAAGCACAGCTTGGCCCCAGTTCAGCATCTGCCCTTGGGCTGGGGACTCCCCAGACCCAGTCAGCAGCCAGCCTGGATGCCACCAAAGTTCCTGGGGACTTCCCAGGGCTTCCCAGCCTTTGGAAGGGCTCACATTGCATCAGCCAGGCCTGGAGGAGATGCTCAGTGACACCCTGGGATCTCCTCCTCCTTCTCTTGGCTTTGAAAGCTTTTCCTGCTTTGCATGTTCTCCAGAAGGACGCCAGATCTCCCTGGGGCACTCTTGGTGCCACTTGGATGGGGACCTCCTTGGATGAGACACCGAGAAAACACAAATCCACAAGTTTTTTGTCCTCGGGCAGGTAATTAGTGGCCTGGGCTTTGCCTAGGCCAAGGCAGTGGATCTGCAAGACACAGCAGGTCCTGGATTTTCCAGACTTTTCATCAGCTGGCCAGTGGCATACATAAACCCCAGGCCAGGAAAATCCTGGATGAGCCTTCACTGCTCTCCATAGTCCCAAAACCCAGCACTTTTCCATCAAAGCTCAGCACCAGCAGAAGAACTATGCTCAGAGCAGGCTCCCATCTGCTCTCCAGAAGGTGATTCCCAGCTCACAAGTCCAGCTTAGGCCTTCTAGCCCCTGCAGAACTTTTCAGCCCCAAGCAATGATGACTTTTTGAAGAAGGCTCCACTACCCAGCGTGGCTGGGTAATCTCATCACCACATCCTAACACATTTTTTTCCCCAACACCCTGCAGCAAGAGGGAAAAATTCCCCATAGCCTTGGGTCCTCCCATCCTGCCACCTCAGGCCAGCACCAGCTTGGAGGCTTCCTGGCTTCCTGACCTCCCTGCTGCTCCAAACATCTCAGGGGGCCCAGTGAATGGCCTGGGGCTGGGTTGCTGTGTCCTGCTGGATTTGACTCCCAGGGACTGGGGACAAATTGGGGAGGCAGCACAGGATGCCTTCACAGCCTCAAAGCTTGGAGACACCATCAGAGCCTGGGATGGTTGTAAGTTGGTGCCTTCCCTAAAATCCCCATCATATCCCCATAAAAATGGGTAGACAGCACCCATTTGGGGAAGTCCTCTTCCAGGACAGCAGTTCAAAAGTCCAGGAGGAAAAAGAAATTCCAGAGGATAAATCAATCAACTTCTCCCAAACGTGGTTGTAATTATCAGTGTTGAGGCACAGTGTTGACTTCAAAGGGAGGAAGGAAAGAAGAAGAGGTGAGTGTGGAGGAGGAGGGGGAGGAGCAGAGGCTCTGATTAATCTCTTAGCAATGTGTATTCATTCCTCTGCATCCAGCAAAGACTGAGAAAAGAATTGATTTTGAAAAAAACAAAAAAACAAAAAAAAAAAAACAAAAAACCCCAGATGTTACCACATTTGCAACCCAAAAACCCATGGGAAAAAAAGCCCAAAGTCCTCACATTCCTGCACTGATGACCATCAGCCCACCCCCCCAAACACATGTGGCCACTGCTGACATCGGTTCCAGGAGAGCTGCAGGAGCTGGGAGGTGTTTTAGGGCCCACCAGCCTGTTTTGGAAACACCTTCCTCATTTCAAGGGCGGTGCCAGCTCATCTGGGGCATGATCCCCCCCTTTATCTTCGGCTTCCCCATGCCCCCCAGGCTGCTCCTCCCAAGGTCATCCCACTGATCCATCTGGGTGGCTGCTCCTTATCGGCCCAGCCACGAGCAGCTTCCCCTGTGCCCTCCAGGGATGGATGCCAGGCTGAGATAAGGATCCACCGGCTCCAGGGAGGGGGATGGGAAGAGGTTCTGCCATCCAGGCAGAGGTGGAGGGGACCATCTGCCATCAGGGCACCCACTGGGCGAAGAGCCCCAGGGCACCTGGCGCCCATCATCTGGGCACGCATAAAATGTATGTACAGCCAAGAGAGGAGGGTGAGAGAGAAGCTGCTGCACTTCTCCAGGTGTTTCTAAAACTTCTCTCCGGAGCCAAGGTAGGAGAAAGCTGATTTTCCTCCAAAAATTTTGTGCAAGCTGAGGTCAGCAGAGAACCAAGACCAGGGGGAAAACCAGCCAAACCCAAACCCGTGCCATTGTGCATCTCATCCTCTGCTGGGCCTGGCAGGATGTTCGGGAAAGGCGAGCCTCAAATCCCGGCCCAGAGGGATCCCTCCCCACCATCTCCTGGTTTCCACAAGGGAAGAGGGGATGCTGGCACAGTGGAACCTCAGCTGGCGCATGGCACCAACACACCTGGGTGCCCTAGGTGCTGTGGGAGGGCTGCTGGCTCCGGGGGGATGGGAGGGGGTCATGGGGAGGGACAGCCCCATGCCTGGTGCTGGCCGGGTTGGGACGCGGCCGGCCGGGATTTTCAGCAGCTGAGTGAGCCAGCAAAGCAAACACGAGCAAAGAGCTCCCGAGTCATGTAAACAAACAACCAATTAAGAGATGAAATAAATCTCACAAGTACATAACCTTTCTATTTAAACACTCTAGGCCTGGAAATGTTCCAGCGCATCTGACCCAGCTTTGCCTGTGACCTCCCTGCCGGGCTCCTGCGGGATGAAAGGAGTGGGTTTCAGGGAGTGACTTTTATTCTGCCTTTTCCCCACATCTAATTATACTATCCTTTCTTTCTTTCTTGTGTTGGTTTAATAGAGAGGGAAAGCCCCTAGATGTTTCATTCTCCACAGAGCAGGACCAGCCTCTCTCCCCATCCCTGGAACAGGACTGACTGCATTGACCTGTTAATCACAGAATTTAAGGCCGGTACAGAGGAAACAGGGGCAAATTGACCCAGCAGCATTAAAGGAGCAGAAGGAAGAGAAATAACAGGCTTTAAAAGGAAGGCAGACATTCCTGGGAAAATTCTGGAGGAGAATGAGGATGCTTCTTGCACAGCACGACAAGGCACAGAGGCTTAAGTGGGTTAAACCCAATGGGTGTGTGTGGGAGTGGTGTTAATTTTACTGGGGTTTCTGTCCCCTACAGCTCAGGGGACCCTCGGCCAGCTCCCTGCTTTGAGCATCCAACACCCCACGAGCTGCCAGACACCCTGCCCACTCCGGGGCTTCCCTGTGCAGCCACTGCTGATTCAGGACAGCGAGGGACTCGCCCCGCTGGCTTCAGCACAGCCTCTAATCCCAGGCTTAACTTTAAGCCCAGGTTTGGGGTCCCACAGAGGACAATAGTCACACAGCCCAGCCGAGGTCACCGCCGAGTTACGCTGACTCTTTCCAGGGATGGGGCAGGGGGTGCACTTTTTAAATGAGTGCTGTTAAATTGCTTAAATCCACACACCTCCGGAATTCTGTTATTCAAAACTAAGTGTGGAGGCTGCAGGGATAAGGACCATTTAAGAGGAACCATCACTAATTATTTTCAGAGAAAGAAAACCCTTGCTTGACACCAGACTAGGAGCTCTTTCAACTCTTGGTTGAAAGTTAAAAAGGCTTTTACTGAGGTGCTTGATGTACCCAAACACCCCACTCTGCCCCACCACCATGTGCCCAGCCCTGCAGAAAATATTTGGGGACAGGAACCACATATTTGTGAGTCTGCTTAAAAGACTGAAACACCTCCTTATTTGGAGGCCAAACATGCAGACACATGTGCCATGGGATGGAAAGGGGATGGAGAGGGGTGATGCAGCTTTGATATATCTGCATCTCTGGCAGGGAACAGTCCCCAAAACTCAGCAGACCAGGAGTGCTGGGCAATCCTCCCAAACCCCAACATGCAGGGATGCTCAACAGTCCCCAAACTCTGATGGCACATGTGGCATCCACCTCCAGTGACACCAACCCCACCCACCCCAGGGTGGAATTTATGAGCAAAGACAGGAACGGGGTTAAAAATAGCCCGAAGCCAAGAAAACCTGCACAGACAGGGAAGTGAGAGCCCCAAAGATAGTGCTCCCACTCTTTCACATCTGAGCTTTCAGTAATCACAGCTGCTTTCACTTCCCCTTCACCCTCTGCCTGTTCCTCCGCTGCTGGGTTTTGGTTCCTCTCCGCTCCCCCATCACCTTCCCCCTTCGGAGGCCAAGCCTTCAAAGCACTTCAGCTTTTATTTCCCTGGGGTGCTGCCAGTTCCCATGTCCCGGATCTGGCACAACATTGCCCTCCAAGGAGCTGGGGATGTGCCGGGGATGTGAGGTGATGTCCCTTCCCTGCAGGGATCCAGCTTGTTTGGGTGCTCTGAGAGAGAAGGGTAAGGAGTAAGAAGCAGAGCAGATGGAGCTCTCTTTCTCCACGGCTTTTCCCGGGTATTTGACTTCCAACAAAGCCCCAGCAGACCCAAGTATTTAATGATGATTATTTTTAAAGAGCCGGCACAGAGAGGCGGTGCTGCAGGGACGCGCTGGGCTTTGTTCTCTGACCGAGGGTCCATATTGACTTTCTTCTGAGGCGACTGGCAAGGTTCATGGGCTGCAGGCATTTGGGTGCTCCAGCTGCACCCTGCCAGCACCGACACCGAGAGCGATTTCCTATCGATGAAAAATGCTGCTGTAAATAACATCCACCCAGAGCAGATCAGAGCAGTCATCCCGAGGGTATGCAGGATGCAGACTCCCTGGGGATGCTGCAAGAGCAGGAGCTCCCCGCCCTCAGGAAGGATATTCTGGATGGGAACGAGGGGCAGAGGTCTGCCTGTGCCTTGGCACATCCCAGAGCTGGCATTCTTTCTGATAATGGCCGTGTTCTCTCATCACAGCCAAATTCTGCTGCCTTTATAAAGGGGCTGTATTTGCCAGGATGGCAAACACGGTGTGTTTGCGCAGGGGGCAGCAGGAACCAGGTCAGGGCTTTCCCTGCCACCCTCATTGCCAGCAGTGAAGGAAATCTCGCTGCCCGAGCCATGTGCCCAGCAGGCACATGGTGCCGCCCAGCAGAGCCGGGGGACAAAGGGACAATGCTTTGCCTGCCACTCACAAAGGAGCTTGCTTTGGGATGGCTGGCATGGCTCTGGCACAGCTCCCAGACCCCACACCGGTTCCTGATCCTCGGGGAAGCAGAGCAGTGGTCTGGAGAGAGGCTGGAGCCTCGGGAACACAGTCAGCCCTGTGCAAACACAACAGCTCAGGCCATCAATTATCCCCAGTTAGCAAGTTTGGCTGACCCATGTCTGTGGAGTTTATCCGGAGCCGTCCCATGGCCTCAGAGCTGCAGTGTATTTGGGGGACAAGAGCCCCTGAAGCAGTGATGGGAGACTTTCAGCTATTTTTTCAAACACATGTTCTCATCTTGTCCCTTTTTACGCGATCTCCTCTCCCAGGGCTTTTGCCAGCTGCAAGCAGGCTGGGCTCTCTACCAGCCACATTCCTTCAAGCTGACGTGGCTTTTCTTTCCTCCCTCATCCTTATCATGCTGGAGTTCATGAATCATATTTCTCCGAAACTATAAACCACCCAAGCACCCTGTGGAAATCAAGTGAGACAGAGCAGAGCCAGGCCTGGGGGCTCAGGCTGCTCTTGGGGGTACAGCTCTCCTGAGGAAAGGCTCTTCCAGCCATCCAAGGAGCTGGAAGGAATGGAGGAATAAATCCCTTTTATAAAGCTTTATCGCTGTGCTGGCCCTCCCCCAGCTTGTTCTGGCACTGCCTGTCCTGGCACACTCGCCCAGCACTGGAAGAAGGATGTGGGGGGATTTTCTGGATACTCCTGCAGGACCAGGGGGACAAAGGGTGGCTGGGGGGCTCTCCCCCAGAGCTGGCTGTGGCCAACGATGACCTGCCAGGGGTTGAATGCCATGGGATGGGGAACTGGGAGCACACTAGACACTCCCCAGTTTCAGACTGAGGGGTCTTTATGATCACACTTGGTGGAGCCTGATTTTAAGGCTGATTTTAAGAGTCTCCATGCAGAGCCCATTTCCCTTTAGGATCTCAGGAACCTGTGGTCAAGAGTATACTAATTTTATCTTTACGGTGATGACTGAAGTGGCCTTTATCCCTCATCTCCCTGGACAGCACAGAGGCTTTTTGGTCATATTCCATCCCCTTTGTCCTGTTTTCCCCAGGGAGTCAGAAAAGTGAGGCTCAACACCAAAGCCAGTATTCCCAGAGAAAAAAACCTGTCTCCATCTAAAGGACAACATGAAATCCCATTAATAAAACCCCAGACAGGGTGAGACCTGGCAGGGAACTGTCCCATGGGATTATTTCAGTCCCCTGTACATCTCTGAGCATCCCAGCTCTAGGGAATTCATGCTTTTAATTAAGCTAAATTACTCCTAGAAACAATTTTTCAAGCACTCACTGAGGCAGGTGGCCAGAGGAAGAACCCTGCACCTGCAAGTTTTAATTGGGAGGTTGCCCCACCTAAGCCAAGCTATCGGTGTTGCTGGTGCCAAGGAGTCTGTGCCGAGCCCTGCTGGGTCTTTTGGTACCCGCCTTATCACCAGGCAGGGTCATGCAGCTGCTTCCCAGCATCTCCCAAGTCAGGAGGGCTGGCCAGACAAAATAATTAAAGCACATGGAAAGCAAACCATGAGAGCAGAGCTTGGAACCACCGCTATCCCTTTGGATCATCTCCCTTTTCCACTGTCACTGCAATCTCACAGGAGGAAGATTCGTGTCTCGTGGTGTTGTTTTGAACCCTGCCAGAGCAAGGAAAGGAAAAAAAACTTATCAACACCCCCAGTTCTCACTTGCCACCGCTAATCTGTCACCCCGTGGCAACCCCTGGCCTCCCTCAGTGCCTGGCTGGGCTGTGGTTGGGGACAAACCCACTTCCTGCCACCTCATGTGTTTTGGGGATCCGGAGTGGGCGGCATCCCCGCGCCCGGGGGGCAGGTGCCAAACCCGGAGCCCCGGGGTGCAAAGCTGCTGCACCAGGTGCATCACGGCAGCACTGCCGCTGAAAGTCTAAATATGGGGAGGTTTTGTCACTTTTTTCAGATGATTTTTTCTGCTGCAGGCTCCCAAGATGGAGGAGAGAGATGGGACAGGCAGGTGAGATGATGCAATTCCCATCCCAATTCTAGCTGGGGAGCCAACTCCTGATCAAAGCCAGAGCAAAACAGCACCCATCATCTCCATCCTCCTCTGGTGCTCCCCAAATCCAAGCAGCAAAGGGAGTTTGGGATGGGGGCAGTAGCCAGAGCCAGGGATGCTGAGGGGCATATCCAAACCCAGGAAAGGAGGTGGGCTGCTGCCTTCACTCAGCTTTTGTCCCGGCTCTTTATCACTCTCAAGCCATGCTGAGAGAAACAGTTTTAAGCAGGATGAATGAAATTGCAACGCAGCAGGATTCACGGGGGTGCTGCCTCGGTCATCCGAGTTTCATGGGAAAGTGAAACAAAAAAATCAGCGTGTGGCTCAGAAAGAAGAGCTGAAGGAAAAGAAAAAGCTCATGGGAAGTGTCTCAGGCCTGCCCTGTAAACCTGGGTCACACACAGAGCTGTGAGGGATGGAGGTGGAAGCCTGAATGGCCTGAGGGATCCATCCCTCAACACCTCTGGGTGACCTCACTGGCTAAGGAGAGCCTGACAGTTGCTGTTCCCCAAGCTGGCACCGAGCCCTTGTTTGGAATCAGATCCTTCATCAAGCACCCCAAGCCACGTCCTAGAAAAACACTGTCCCAAAGTTGCCTCCTCAAGCAGGCAGGGCTTCCCCCAGTTCTGTTCCTGCTCCTTTTCCACAGGGAGCAGCTCCTGCCCGCAGGCTGCTGCACCTCCCCAGCCATGGGTGGGGACCTGTACCTGTGCCAGCCTGGAAGCTGCTTCTGCCTCCCAGAAGGAACTTAACTGTTTCTTCCATTTGCCCTGAAGGAAAGGTGGTTTGGGCACAGGTTTATCACAGCCTAGAATGCTATCACAACCTGCTTCCAATGAAAAAATCCCAGCAATTGCACAGAGGATCACTTCTCAACATTTCTGGAGCAGCTCAAGGCAGCAAAGCAGGCTTGGAAGAGAGGAAGGGTCTTATCAGGGACGTGGTGCTCTGTCGTGGGATAGAGGAACCTCTGTTGGATTTTCTGTGCTGCCGAGTCAGAGAGCAGGAGGAGGGATAAACAACTGCAGGCACAGGAGATAGCAAGGACAGAGCCCCAAGGACAAGTGGAAGTTGTAGCGGCCAAAACACACATTTCCCTGTAAGCAGCAGGAACACCATTCACCATCAAAACTCCTGGGAGCCAGAAACATCTCTGCTACTGTCAGAGAGCTTAAGGGAAGGTCCTCTGAGAGGCTGAGAGCTGAGAACACGAGCGAATGATGCAGGTCACTCCATAAATCCTGCCAAAAATGCAGAAGTCACAGCCACAGTACCACTACAGGCCTCTGTGGGAGCCACAAGCTCTGCTCACACCAGGATCCTTCTCAGAAATTGACTGGATCTCTGGCAGTGGAAGAACTAAAACAGGAAAAGTTCAGAGGTTTTATTTGTGTGGGATGGGTAAGTCAAGCAAACCTAACCTAGTGACCTCTTCCCTCATGCACAGTGGGCCGGAGTTGTCCCCCACAAGAAGGATGCACATGCTGTACCCAAGGCCTCAAATTTATTTGGACTTACTCAAAAAATGAACTCTGTAGCGCAGCAGTGCTCTGCTAGAGCAGCATGTTCCTCAGCTCCCATTCCCCTCAGGAGCAAGATCATGTTCCCAAGCAAGGAAAGGCTCGACTGGGAGAGCCCTGCCTGTCTGGTCCACAAGGGCACAGGATTTCCCAATTTATTCATGCTAGGCAGTTAATTTTCAAGCTGGAAAGGTCATCAAAGGTGAATTTTTACTTCATTCCCATGGGAAACACCCCCCTTGGCTTTCCAAAAGGGCCTGGCCTGCTTGTTTCCTGACTGGGGCACCCAGATGGGCAGGAGGAGCTTTGGTTGATACCAAAAAGGTTGATACCTGCATCCCTCTCCAGACAACAGCTACAAAAGGGCAAAAGGACTGGAGAGCTCCTTTCAGTCAATTTTTCTCCATATCTGATAAAAAACCATAACCAGACACAACAACTTAGCAAAGATACTGCCTGGGAACAGCTCCCAAAGTAGTTACAAGAGGCAACTCATCAGGGGCAGGATTAAAAACTCTTTATTAAATTCCCAGAGGGAAAATGCTTTTTTGGACAGTGACTCCAGGTGGGAACGTGCAGCCAGCAGAGCTATGGACCAGGCTTTGGAAAGCAGGAATGGTCCAGGAGACACTTGCTAGAAGAAGCTGGAATTACCCTGCACCAGAACTTGCAGGGCCTTTTCCTCTCTAGCACCACTGGAGCTCCAAGACCTTCTGCGGCCTGCCCAGAACAGAGCAGGTGTGAAGCACTGGGGGCTGAGCAGCCTCCTTACTCCCAAGATACCACAGTTTTTTTCCCACACTAAAGCAGCACATTCTTGGCTATGGTTTTTGAAAGTCTGTGGTGAGGTACCACATTTCAGTTTGGCACCAGCTGGAAGACAACCGTTGGCTCCTTCTGTTGAAGAGCAGCTAAAGGTATGCATGCCATGGGTGCCAGGGCAGCTGAGCCCAGCTTCCTGCTGGCTTTATCTCCAAACCATCAGGAAGGCACAAAACCACCATTTACATGCCAAAAGATCAGCTCTGCCTTGGCACATCCCGTTCTTCAAGGATCCTTTTAACTCTTTCCAGGATGGTCCACACTTCTGCCATGGCACCTCTGCCTGCAGGGCAAGAGCAAAACCACACTGTGAAATCCAGGGTGGGGGCTGTAGAAATGCAGCTGGAGAGCAGGGCTCAGAGCACTGCTCAACTCAGGACTGAAGTGGATGCACCGAGTTTGGTAGGCCACAAGCCCTGGCAAGCTGAGGCAGAACCCTGAATGGAGAAGCAAAATGTGTGCTTGGTGTGCTTTGTTTAAGATAAATCATGCAAGACTGTATGTGCCTGTGCTGGTCTGTACAGGTCTGTGCAGAGCTCCGATTAAGTAATGTTACTTAGAAACACCAATCGTGGGACTGTGCTATTTTTAGCTAGAGTTGAAAAGACTGATGTGTGGAATCAATAAATCGGCTTCATGCTTGCACCAAACCAGGGTCTCGTCTCTTTGTGGATCGCTGTCAGGGGCAACATAAAAAATGTGTGTGGAGCAAAATTCCCTATCTCACCTCCTTTCTCCAGGGTACCTTTCACTTCAAAATGGTGTGTTTTCAGTATCTTTTTTTGTCTTTGCCTATACAAAAAACTTGACAAACCCATACCATTATCATGGCTTTGCCTGAGAGAAAGGACCTCCATTAGAGAAAGCTGTTGTGGATTCCCACCAGCCTGAATCTTGAGAGCAACTCTTGGAGAAGGCTGAGTGCTGGACAGAAGGAGACGGAAAGGCTTTTCCTTTGGGCCTGGTTATCTGCCAGATGAACATCTAATCTATGCTCTGCTGCTTCCCTTTGAAATAGTTTTTACTCAGGCTCAGAATTTTAAAGCCTGAGATGATTAGATCACCTTGGCTAACCTTGTGTGCTGAACTCAGCACTGGAAACTGAGGCCATTTGCTCTTCTAATTTGCCTGGAGCTGAGGAAAGATGCTTCTCCCACAGGTACTTGTCTCTCTTGGAAGACTGAAAAGGAGTCTCTCTTGATAGTTTGTCCTGCTGGCTAATTGATCTCATAATTTACTGCTCAGCAGGAATTAGTTCTGGGAGGTGTTGTTTTCCTCTTTTTCAGATTTGTAAATCCCAGGAGGTCTGGAACATCCGGTGGACAAGCTGCAGGCAGATTTGGACCCTTCTGCTCTCCTAAACTCAAGGAGAACTGCACCTGACAAGACTCTCTCTGCAAGGTTTGGCAGAGCTACACCCTTCCAGAACACTTTCAAGGCCTGCCTTCTTCCCCCACCAGCCACTACTCCAATTCACAGCTGGATTTTTAGGTTTAGCAAAGCAAACTCTTACAGCACAGCTCATGCCTACAGGTGGAAATCTGCCAGTGTGCCAGGCTCTAGAAATCCAGCCAAGGATAATGGCAGTATGTAAGCTATCCAGTTAAGAAACTCAATTTGGTATTCTAACTCTTTTAGCTGGACTTTCTGTCTAAACCCACCCTTTACTAAGGGAGAAAAATTCATCAGGTAAAACCTGGGGGCAGTGAGGATCTGGTGCATTTCAGGTGAGACCCAACCACATGAGGTGAGGAAGAGAAACCTCCTAGAGCAAAACAAACCACAAAATCAACAGACAAAACTGGTGCAAACTGAGTCTCTCCTGCACCATGTGTGAGCTTTGCTACGTGCTGCTTGTGTGGAAACCAGGGAAACCCCTGTGCGGATGGAAGCCACAAAACCAAAATGAGTGTGGAAGAAGCTGTGGGGTGAAAGGCCTGAGAAAAGGGGAAGAGGTGAAAAAAAGTCAGTAGTGGAGCCTAGTTTGTGTCTTCAGAGAGATGGAATCCATGAGTGGCCTGCCATAATCTCCCTACAAGCTGCCAGGAAAAGTCCTGGTGCTTGCCACGAGGAGGATTTTGTTCGGAATTGACTCCCGAGCACAAGTAGAGTCCAGTCAGATGTGGCTGTTCCTGACATCCCCGCATCCCCCTCCTCCAAGCTCTTTCAGGACTTTGCTCTCACAGCTGAGCTGGATGTGAAGAAATTTGATGTAATCATGTCTAAAATCCCAGTGGAAGGTTAATCATCCAGGATATTTCAACTGATGTCTGGTTACTTGACTACACTTACCTAATTGTAAATATTTCTTTGTTTTCAGTTACAAAAGTGCAAATCTCTGGAGGCATTGCACCTACCTAAGGATTCCAAAACCAAGCCAGCCCTAGAATTTAACCACGAGGGGCATTTTAACAGCCTGTCTTTGTTACAGACTGCTTATTGGACTGACAGAGTGGTTAAACTCCTGCTGGAGTTGGCGCTGTTACACAGAAGTAGGTGCATAGTACTGTGCAGGCTGTGGCTGGAACTAGGGGACGTTTTACAGAGATTTTACATTTTTACAGAGATAGGTCAGATGAAATTTTAATAAAAAAGCAAATCCATTCATCCAAATAGTTTGTATCAAAACTTCCTGAAAGCCAAAATTTAAAGCAGCTCCTAAAACTCAAATGAGACCATTATTTCTTAGCACTGTAAGCTAAATGTATTGAGTCTGAACTTCCTCCACACCCCTCTTTCACTTCACAGAACTCTGGTGTCAAAAGCCCGAATCAAAACTTGTTTGGGAAGCTAAAATGTAACCCAGGTAACAACAACAAATGTTAAATGTGCAACCACAGCCACATCTGCAAAGGGCTTTTGTCACTGTCTGCTCTCAGGGACAAGATTTAATCCCAATGATGCAGCTGAGGAACTGAGGCACAATGAAAACAGCCCCCAGTTCCAGCAGAGGGCAAAGTCAGGAGACCCAAATCCCAGGCTGGTAACACTCACCACAGAACCTTCCTCCTCTTTGATCTCCACTTTTCCTAAATGAGCATTTCTGTTCAGTATCAGACTCAGCTGGAAGCTCTTAAGGCTACTTAAAAATTACTGAGGAGGGATAACACAGGGCAAAGCTCCAGTTTGTCTGTACAAACCATGGCAGTTCAACATCTCCACGGCCACGCAACAGAAGGCAGCACATCCATCCAGGACGGGGAGGGAAAGGGGCAGGAGCCACAGAAAAGGACTGACCTTCATCTCCACACACCAGTTTCTTCACCACACAGGGGATCTCGGTGTAGCCAAAGGCCTTGAGCTGCTCCACGTGCCGAGCTGTGATGGGATGCTCCCACATGGCCGTGTTCATGGCTGGGCAGAAGAGCAGCGGTTTGCTCAGGTCCCACGCGCGGATCACACAGGTCTGTGGCGAGGAAAAGGGAGGCCCTGGATTTCCTCACTCCTTCCCATCCCTTGGCTGCACCTTGCCAGCCTGGCTGTCCTGGCTGTCCAGGCCAGGGTTAGTCCAGCCTAGTCAGCACAGCTGGACTAACCCATGGGCTGAGACTAACTTGTAGTACATTTCAGCCAAGCTCATCTCTGACAGGCAGGAAAAATGAGGGAGGCTACCCAGAGGATAAACCCCACCCTGCTCTAGCCAGCAGCCCAGGCTGGAGCAAACCAAGCTGGAGCAGGATGTGTACACACTGTGTGGAGACAGAGAAGCTGAGAGGTGGCCACACATCTGCAGCAGCTCCAGAGAAACCCCTGAGGCAGCACTTCAGATAACAAAGCTGAACACTGAAAGTTGGCAATGAGTCCTTCTGACAAGATATGCCACCTGGATCCCTAACTCCCTGCAAGGGAAGCAGTGCTGCTTCCAAGACACAAAAGAGAACACGAGCATATCTGGGTCGCTGCAGGAGATGCTGGCAGGTTGCAAAGCACCTGGCAGCTGCTGTGTGCTACAGGCAATCAAATCTGACTCCTCAGCACTTCCAGATAACCCAGGATCACCTCAACCCCTTGGAAAGATAAATGCTAGTTGTTCTTAGTGCAGTGTCCATCAGATTCCCCAGGCCTTGCAGCATTTCAAACAAAGGAGCTTCCAAGGGAGCAGCTCAGATCACAGTCCTCACAGGAACCCTGCCCATCCTTTTTTATACCCTGTGACTTGACCCCCTCCCAGCACAAGGAAATCTGATGGAATCTGTTCTGAACTGCCAACCAGCACCTCCAGCACTCACTTTCCTTTCTCGGAGCTGCCTCTGCCCTTCACAAGGCTCTCACAGACTGGCAGGAGTGTGTGAAGCCACACATCCCTGACATCGTTCCTGAGCTCTTCCCTCTGCTGAACCAGCACATTCAACAAGGGACTCAGAAGGACAAGACATTGCTTGTCCCTCCCACAGCTCTTTCTGGCTTCTCTCAGATTCCCCAGTGATCTACTCTGGGTGGATTTTGTTCATTTATATGCACTTCTTACCCAAAAGGCTGTAGGTCACACAGATCTGCAGCTTCCTGAGATCTTTTGGGTGATTAATGCCTGACCACAAAACATTCAGCCCCACTGAAGGTCCCCAGCACCCCAAAAAGAAGCACACTCCATTTTAATACAGTTTCTGATTAGCCTGAAGAGTCTCAAGAGCACTTAAAATACCAAAAAACAAGCCTGAACAAGCAAAATCCACTGTAGCTGATACCAGGAGTTAAGTGGGCACGAGTATGTTTGAAAGTCTGTGCTATGTTAGGTGACGGAGGTGGTGAAGTAGCAGGAAGTAAACAGTTTTATCTGATCTCACAGGTGTCTTTCCAGATTGTATTGAAAAAACGTAGAGAAGCTCAAAAGTGAGTGAGCATGTGTTTGTGTGTACGAGTGACAGAGAGAGGATGGAGGCAGAAGGAAATACCACCCTCCAGAAAAAAGCAGGGAACACACAAAGCAGGGACTGGGAAATAAGAGACTGACTGAGCTGAGAAGTGGGAAGGGATTAGGGCAGTGAAGGGAAGAGAAGGAGCAGAGGAACCAAGCTGGGGAAGAGAGAGACAAGCAGACGAAGGGGGAGCAGAACGTGCAAATCCCACTGCTGGTGATGCTGCAGAAGCGCCCAGATTCCACAGAGGCAAAGTCAGGCAGTCCTGAGGGGTGGATGGCAGCAGTGGCAGGCAGAGCCCGGGTACTCACCAGCAGGTTGTCACAGATGCCATTGGCCACCTTTGCCAGCGTGTTGGCATCCAGAGGTGCCACCAGCATGAGGTCAGCCCAGCGCCTGAGCTCAATGTGCAGGACGGGGTCCGAGCGGCCCTTCCACAGCTGCGGGGGACACAAGGTGAGGAGCACCAAACCCTCCCACACCTCACCAATCCCACCTCAGAAAACACAATTCCTCGTGGAATTCCTGTGGAACTGTGCTTATGGAATTTAAGGGATGGCAGTGGATGGGGGGATCCTTTCCCCACAAGACAATCCACACATCTGACAACCACAGGTTTCAGCTCACAGCAAAGAGCTGTCCCACTCCACAGCATCCCTCAGCTTTGGAATTATTCCTAAGAGCTCCATCCTTCAGCCAGCTGAGCCAGACAGGCCCGGACCAGGGGTACATTTCCTGGGGATATGTGATTTATAAGCGTTTCACTGAAATGAAGCTGCCCACTGGCTTCTCACGAGGTATAGATCCCTAACTGAACAAGCTACGTTTAATTAGGATGCACAACCCTACTCACACTCACAGCAGCAAAGGGAACCCTCCTAAGTACAGCAGGGAACAATGTCCTGTTGCCTTTCTCCACGATGGATGAGGTTTATCCAGTTTGGCACTTCTCTCCTCTCTTGGCTCTTCAAATCACAAAATGGTGTGGGTTGGGAGAGGCCTTAAAGCTCACCTTGTCCCAAGGGCAGGGACACCTTCCACGTGACCGGGTTGCTCCAAGGCTCATCCAAGCCCTGAACACTTCCAGGGATGGGGCAGCCACAGCTTCTCCTTGGCACACTCACTCTTGAGCGAATATTTCTGTTTTCACTAAAGCCCTGAATTGCTCAAGAGAACCCTGGTCTTAAGAACTCAGTCCTGAGAAGCAGCAAACAGCATCAGGTGCTTATTCCCCAGAGGACACCCAACCACAGGCCAGCACGGGCTGCGTCAGGGCCACAAACTGCTCCTTCTCTGAGTCACGAGAAGCCACAACAAAAAGGCAGCATCCGAAAAGCTGGGGCTTCCTGAACACCTTTCCCACCTCCTCCACTCACTTCTATTCTTTCTTGTTGTTTTACTATCAGAGTGAAGTATCTCACCAAGAGGTGCTGAGCAGGCTGTCCCAGTGAGCCCAGAGCAGGCCATCACATTGATCAGAGGGATGGAGCATCTCTCCCTCGAGGAAAGGCTGAGAGAACAGGCAGTGTTCAGCCTGGAGAAGAGAAGGCTTTGGGATGACCTGATTGTGTCCTTCCAGTGCCTGAAGGAGCCAGCAAGATGGAGGGAGGCCATTTACAACGGCCTGGAGCAACAGGACAAGGGGAAATGGCTTCCAGCTGCCAGAGGGCAGGGTTAGATGGGATATTGGAAGAAATTGTTCCCTGTGAGGGTGGGAAGACCCTGGCACAGTGTGCCCAGAGAAACTGTGGCTGCCCCATCCCTGGAAATGTTCCAGGCCAGGTTGGACGGGGCTTGGAGCAAGCTGGGATAGTGGAAGGTGTCCCTGCCATGGCAGGGGGTGGAACTGGATGAGCTTTGAGGTCCCCTCCAAGCCAAACCATTCTTTGATAATTTCCCACCACAAGGGCTCTGTGCCTGCTCTCCAGTGTGCCAGCAGACCACAAAGCCTGACCTGCACCTCTCCTATCACCCCACTCAGAAGTGATACACAGTTATTTCAAGGGTTCCTCAGAAATAACTGCCTGAGACTGTAGCACCCTGGGATCCAGTGGGTATCCCCCAACCCCTGAGACCAGCCAGAAAGTTTCCTGGCCATTGCCATGGTATGTTTGTGTCCACTTAAAAGCGATGCTCATGTATGAGCAGGAACAGGGGTAAGGAGAGAGCACCTTGTGCTCAGATCAGCACTGCAAAGCAGGGATGGAAAAACAAATCTTGATGCTTGTACAGTGAACCTCTTCATACTCAGGGACTCTCAAAGTGTGTCAGTAAAACTGCAGTTAGGAGAAAAAAAACATTTCACAGGGAGCAGAGATGTTCACAGCCCTGACAGCTGAGCTAAGGAGAACGAAGCTGCTGCCTGCGTGACAAGTATGACTCATGATAAGCACCAAACATGCTCACCATGCCTCTGCAGTGGCTGTCTTGACATTTCCTGACACTCCTCTCAAAACAGCTCAGCCCAGGGTGGAGAGAGACCACTGCTACCCTCCCTGCCTGCTGCAGGGCAAAATCCTGCAATGCATCAGGGCAGCCTCTCTCTTCCTCCTCATTTACAGCATGTTCTTCAAAAGCCTCATTCCAAACATATATTACTAGACCAAGGAGTGAGTCTTGGGCCAGGTTTAAAAAAGAACTAAGTGTGGTTTCTTGCAAGAAAACTTAGAGGAATGCTTCTATTTGCAAGAACAACTCACCTGCCACTCCTCTTCATCACCATAGAGGGCCACAGGAATCTCCTGGGCATTGTAGAAATGTTTTGCTCTCTCAGTAGTGACCACCTTCACCTCGAGCTAAGCAGAAAGAAAAGACCACTGGTTAGACTTGAGGACAATTTTGAAAGTTTTGTGGCTTCTCAGAGAGCCTCCCCTATTGACAGCTGAAAGGCCAGGCCATCACAGGCATGCACAGGAGCCAGAAACTCATTTCATGTCAACCTAAAACAGGCAGGTCCTCACCTACCAAGCAAAAGGGAAAACCTCTGTGCAGGTGTGCCCAGAGCACAGGGTTTCTGTGCAGCAAACCAGTGGCTTCCAAAAAGAGAGACTGGGTGAACACATAAGGCTTCTCTCTGAAATCTCAGATAAACCTGCAAAGCCACTGGAACCTTCATTTATTGGTGTCTACTGGGGAAAGTCTGTCCCATCCTTCAGATGTTTATCTGGCACACACTTACAAAAAGGTGCTAAGGTGAACCTCTCATTTCCTCCTGCAGAAACCTTCCCAAGTGGAAAAGGGGGCTTTTCCCTATTTCCTCTGTGTCCTACAGCTCTGATAAACGCTGCCAACAGCTCCTGCCACAGGCAGTGAGGGGGAGGTGTCCTCCACACACCGGGATCAGCCAGAGTCAGCTCTGCATGCCCTGACTGCCCAGGCGGGACATGGAGCTGAATTTCCAGCTGCAATTCCTCCCAAGGATGTTCCTTAAACAAGGGCAACACATGGATGGAGCACTCTGAGGACTGGTAATGAGGAAGATAAACCTCAGGCTGCTGATTACAGTGAAAAATATCCCTTTTCCGTGGTATTGGCCACTGGCCACTTCCAGCAGCTCCCAGAACCCACTGCATTTCTGTTCTGTTGATCCGACAGTGAGATGGGGAGAAATCAGCCCCACCAGCAGCTCCTTCCTGCTGCAAAACTGTACCTTGAGGTAGAAAACTGATGAGGCACTTGGTGTGTGCACTCTTTGCTACAATCAACTTCTGGAAACCTCCAAGCCCCAAGGAGCTCTCTGCACCAGCAGCACTAATGTGAAAGAGCACATTAATCCAGCTCCCAACACCTTTTATTCCACTGGGAATGAGGCAGTGTCGGCTCCTTGTATCCTATGGGACTAGAATAACAGCTGGGAGCAGCAGGAAATCCCAACCCTGCCATATTGTGGCCACTGGTAATTGTCCCCATTTTCTGAAGGAAGAGTGACAGGATAATACAGTTGCACTACACATTTTTGGTACTGTACGTTTGGTTTTTTGCTTCTCCTAAATGTCTCTTTTTCTCGAAACACCCCTGACTGGGAATCACAGGTGTTGTTAGTGTTTTTGAGTGTAAGGATCACACTCACAGCCATTAGTTAAATGCATTATTTCCATGCTAACCTCACCCTACAGGAAGCTGCTCGAGCCAAGCAGCGACACCCACAAAGGCGCTATCGCTGCACCACGAGCCTCAGGTGAGGTGTTAACCTCAGTCTGCAAGAAAATTTATTTATTTGGGGGGTTTCAAGTGTGCAGTTTGGAGGAGGATAGCTGCTCTCTGAAATGGTAGCATTGAAAAAAATATTTATTTCTTCCAAGCATAAGCCCAGGACTAGGGAAGAGCTCTGGCTGTCGAGCGCTTCATCCAACCATTCCAGGCCAGAACATTCCAGAGGGATGTTCAAGGAGTCTTGAGTGTTGGTGGCTGAAATCCCACCACCCCCCAAAAAAGTTGTTTTCTGAGTTAAATATTCTCCCTGATGAAGCTTTCCTGCTGGGGTGGGCTCCTGGTTCCCTCAGCAAGTCCTTCAATCCCTCCAGCTACACTGAGGTCAGTGTTCTCAAGATCACTTTAGCCTACATAGTTTATTCTTTCTATTTACCTGGCACACCCTCTGTTTGCATGTGGATATCTTCAACAGCAAAGGCAGTGTGGCCACACAAACTCCCTCACTGGAGACAGTTTAGATTAGTTTGAGGTCTTTGGCTTAAGCCAAATCTCCAAAACAAGCTTTGCCACAAAACTGCTCTCCTGTGCTCAGGCAATGCTGCTGGTCTCTGATAGAGGATCCTCCTGGCACAGCCCTTTCTGCTCAGGGTAAGGATGTGCACGTTATCATTTTTTAGTGGCTTTCTCAGTTCTGATGGCAAAATCTTTCCAGACAGCCTGAGCACACGAGAATGATCAGCTCCTCTGCTAAATGGCACCTGCAAGCTGAGGCACAGGCTGCCTGGCAAATGCACAATGAAGTGACAGGATGTGATTTAAACCTGAAGTCCAGGTGACATCCTGGAGCTTCAAGAGCAAAACATTTTGCCCACCATAAAGTCTGTCCTTGCCTTTCTTTATCCTGGGATCAGCGAGCAGTTTGGATTGGAAAGGAAATTAAAGGTGTTCCAGTTCCACCCCTTCCATGGGCAAGCAGGGACACCTTCCACTCTCCCAGGGTGCTCCAAGCCCCGTCCATCCTGGCCTTGGACACTTCCAGGACAAGCCAAGCAAAAGGCAGTGGGCTGTCACATCCACTGGCACCCTTGAGGAGGTGTTAAAAGTTTACTGAGCAGCAAAATCAACTCTGCCAAGTCGTTCACCACAGACCATTTCAGGCAAAGTATCAATTTAAACTAACCACTCTGGTGGCAGGCCTGTGACCACATCTCCTCTGGTATCAAAGCCTTTCCTCTGCTCCTGCCCTGCATGCTTTGTCAAGTTCTGCTCCAGCAGTAAAGAAATTGATGCAACAGCCTGGTGCAGGACTCAGCAAACTCTGGGAAAGTTACACCAACTCAGCAGGCCTTGAAATCACAGCAGAAATGAGTAAATAACTTTGATTAACAAGCTTTTATAAACTCCTGGATGTCTCACTTTTGCTTTTTCAGTGGCCACAAAGTCTGCACTGGATGCCACACACCTCTGGGGCTGCACAGAGACTGAGAGCAGCTGCCTGCAGCTTTTCGTTATGAAACAAACACTCAGAGAGAAGCAAAGGGTTTGAGCCACATTCCTGCTATGGGTCATTTGCATTCTGCCTGTCACCTGCACAGAAGCAAATTCCAGGAGCAAAGCAAAATGGACAATGGACAACCTAATCCAAGAGGGAGAGGATTAGAAGATCTCTGGCTCTGGGCTGGTCACCCCACTCCCTGATGTCATTTTCCTTTGTCCCTATTTCAGGCTGGGGCCTTTGCCCTCACTAATCAAGTCAGGTCAAGTCACAAATTAACTGAGGCCTCACTTTGCCACACATGCCTCACCTCCAGCACCCTTTCCAGCTCGGATATCAACATCAGCCAGATAAGCCAGCACCTCCTCTGCCTCTATTCCATGTACCTACAAGATACAGCCACCCAAGCCATCCCAAAGGATATTCATGCAGCAATCTCATCAGTAAAGCTGCACATTTCAGTGCACCCTCTTGCCCCTGCCACATTTTTCTTTCACTGCTCCAAAATATTTCCTCCATTTCTAAAAACCTGAAAGTTTTCGATGTTTAACTTTAACCTACAGCAGAAAAGAGCACATTTCCCTCCCTGATCAGTCACCAGTGGCCTCTGCTGGGCACCTCTGTTACTCCAGACAACAAATAGTAAAAAAATACTACACAAACACACGGAGCAGCTTGCGTTTTCCCCTTCTGGTTTTACAAGGTCTGTTTTCCCTGTCTGGATGACATTTGGAAAAGCCACATCCCACCCATGGAAAACTGCAAAACCCTGGGGATTTCAAGTTTCACAAGCATCACCTCTGTCTGCAACCACATTTGACAACTTGACTGACAAGGACGAACTCCAAAAAAAAGCCCACCCAAAGCTAAGACCTTTACAGGTATGACATGATAAGGAAAAAAAATAAAAAGAATTTTTAAAAACAGGTGGAATCTTCCTCACAGAAATTTTTAAACTAAAAGGCCCCCAAGGAGGAACTTGTCATTTCAGCAGGAGCCACGTGATCTCTCCTCAAAACCAGGGTAACTCCAGCTTTACAAAGCTCCACCAAGAGCTTCACTCACCCCAGGGATTTTCAGCAATTCGGCGACGAGCAGGGGCAGCTTGAGGGCAGCCACACTTCCAGTCACTCCCACCAGCACGTGGAGCTTTTCCTGTGTCACAGGGGAGCTGTTTCCTGCAGGAATGCCTGGCTCTGGCAGGGAGGTGGGCTCCATGCTCCAATCCAACTGTGCAAGCACAAGGAAAACAAAGAGACTGGACTAACAAACTAATTCTGGCTCATCCCACAAGAATTTCAAGACCAGCAGAACTTTAGGGCAGCTCAATGTTTAATTACATTTTTCCCTTCGGTACTGGGACACAGACCCCTAAAAGTCAAGCAGAGAGGCCACAAAAGCGCCCAGGTAAAGTTCATGTCCCCCAAAATTAAAACTCCCACACGTTGAACACTGTCAAGAGTTTAGGACAGATAAATAAATCGATTTGGGGTAGAATTTTACACCAAGTTCTCTAAAAGCAAACAAACCCCTGCTGAGCTGTTTTCCCTCTGCACTTTTTGGTGATTAATAAATGCACAGAGATCTCTTAATAATTAAAAATGTGGGGCCTCACTGCAGGCACAACCATCTTGTTTCTTACGCTGCTCCTAAATATTTACAGCAGCACTGGAAATTATTCCCTGGCAGCTCTAATTCAGGTCTGCTGCTTCCTCCTGGCCTCCCTATGCTGCTGCCACACTGATAAAAATCAGAAATCAATGTTTTGGTGGGGAAATTGACACAAGTATCTCAAATACAATCAATCCATGATTAAGTAGCAAAAAGTAAATTCAGTTATTGAAAAAAATCACTGCATCCAGTGAAGTTTGTTCCATTTCAGTGATGCCCTTGTTGTTCAAACTAAGCTGCTTGGAATCACCTTGGGTGGAAAGAAGATGAACACAGGCTGCCCTGATTTTTGGGAGGTTGGAGAGAGAGATCTCGTAGGATGAAAGCCTGTTTGGGTTGGAAGGGAAAGTGAAGTGACCAAATCCCACCCCCTGCCTTCCACTAAAAATCCAATTTCAGCTTTGCTGGTTAGCAAGGGCAAGGAAACATAGCAGAGAGATTTTTAATGTTACTACCACACTTCACATATTTATCTATAACTAATTAAAATCAGATTTATATTACTAATAAATAATTACAATTATTATCTACTTAAAGCATCCTAATGATGTTTCCAAAGCACCCACAACTAATTCTGCAGAAGCATCCACAAATTAAAGCCTGGGTATTAAAACGTAAATTTTTAAGTAGGAAGTTTTCCAAATACTTCTAATTTAAAAAGCAATTGTAAAAAGGATAAAATTATAGAACAATTATTGAAATGCTAAAATAATTTTGAATATGGTAAAAAAATGGCGAATATGGCAAAGCAATGGTAAAAAGGTGAAAGTTTTAAAATAGAACAAATATAAAAGTAACAGAAAAAATAGCAAAGTAGGGGTAAAAATTATAAAATAATGACAAAGGACTTTAATAAAAGCTGGATGTATAATAACACACGTAATATAAAGATAAAAAGTGCTGGGCCGCGCTTTCCTCTTACCCAAACACACTTCTAGGGAAGCAGCCACTAGAAAACAAGCATTTTACAGGCTCTTAAGGGTTAATTAAATCGACTTTTAATGCGGTAGCGATGCTCGAAACGGCTCCAAGAGGACGCATAGCAGCGCCGGAGACGCACAGGAGGTAACAAACAGCGCTCGGGCAGAGCCAACAGGGCTGTGAGGAGCGTGAGGGCCGGGGACGAAGCGGAAACAGCGGCTGGTGCCGGGAACTGGCGCAGGAACGGCGCTGATTGGTGAACATTGCTCCCGCCCACGGCGCTGATTGGTGCATGTTCTCCCGCCCGCGGCTCTGATTGGTGCGCACTGCTCCCGCCCACAGCGCTGATTGGTGCTAGCAGCGTGCGGCCGGCGGGAGGAAAGAGTATCATGGCGGCCCCTGACGGCCCCGAGTTATGGCGGTGGTGAGGGGCTTTGTGCCCCTCTGTGCCCCAGTAGCGCCCGCGGGAAGGATCTTGCTCAGGGCAAGCGGGTGGCTTCAGGCTGCTCAGGAAGTAGTCTTAACGGGAATTCTGGCTCGAGGCAAGGTTTTGGAACGTAACAAAGGCCAAAAAAGCTAGGCGTAGAGGGTATGTGGGGAATGGGTCGAGGAGAGGGTCCGAGGGTCCCTCAAGTGACAGGGGTGATATCTGAACCTAGGAAAGTGTTAGAGACCTGGAGTGAAACCTTTTCTATGGGATACAGGGCAGCCACACAGAGCTGGCAGGAGAAAGTGAGTTAAAGGACTGAGTATTTATTGTCTGAGGCACAGACAGGACGAGGGGGAAGTGCTTCCCATGCCGGAGGGCAGGGTTGGGTGGGGTATTGGGAAGGAATTGTGCCCTGGCACAGTTGTCCAGAGCAGCTGTGGCTGCCCCTGAATCCCTGGCAGTGCCCAAGGCCAGGCTGGACACTGGGGCCTGGAGCAGCCTGGGACAGTGGAAGGTGTCCCTGCTAGATGAGCTGTAAGGTCCCTTTCTACCCAAACCATTCCATGATTATGTGGGCACGACAGATCTGGGGCAGCACGTGGTGCCCAGCCCTTTGCAGATCCAGCACAAAAGCAGCAGTTCTTTGGACATCCCTCTGATATTGGCTACAAACAAGCAGCAAAGGCAGCAAGAGGCAGAGAGCCCTGCTTTGCTGACTGCAGGACATGGAGGAGACAGGGACACCTCAAGAGAAACCCAGCTGTGTTCTATCCCCAGTCTTCTTGCCCAGCAGCACAAACAGCCCATCCCTCCCACCCCGTGGGCTTCAGGAGCACCAGGCTTTGAGCACGCCCACATCAGCCCCGCCTGGAGCAGGGACAGCTTACAAATATCCAAGGTGAGAACAAGGGATCGAGTTTCCCACCTGGCTGGAGCCACGGGGGGCAACCTTTCTGTGCTCACACACTCAGGAAACATGTCAGACAGGAGGGTTAGGTGCTGAAGCAATGTCTGTTAGTTACAGTTTGTTATAGTTATTATTGATGTATCTTATTGTCAATGCAAGAGGTGAAGTCACTTAATCCATCATTTTTCAGACACAGATGACAGAGCACGTGGTTTGGCAGAGTAAGTTTTAGGCGAGCTAGAAATGGATTGCACAATATTTAAACCTGATTAAGTACATAATAGGCTTAGCAAAGGATTACTTTTCTCCTGACATTTTATACATAAATATATACACACACACACACAGACAGGCATTTTATCAGTAGCTGCATTTTAGTCTGGTCAAGAGACGACTGCCTATTGCAGAATGACTGGAGTGACACCCTTAAAAAGGAAACTAGTCTTGCTGTGCTTTGCTGGAGAAGAGAAGGTCCTTTTTGGGGTGATTCTCAGGGGTAGGGGTCACATCCAAGCATCACTGGAGGGGACAGATATGGGGCTGGGGACTCGCACAGTCCTGGCTGGTGGTACGCTGAGCTCCTTCCCTGTGCCAAGCAGGAGATACTGAAGCCAAGGGGCTGGATTGGTTTCTGTTTGGGCTGCTTTTCGAGGATTTGGAGAAAAAATTGGCTTATTTAAAGTGCATTTTAGAGTTGAAAAGCATCTTGGAGAAGTAGCTTTCCCTACTCCTGCCCTCCAGCATCCATCCCATTTATGCTTCCACTCAATCTTTTCCAGGGTGTGCCAGTCACCTTCCCGAAGAAGTGTTGGTCTGAGCTCAGCTGCCTCCTGCTAGGGTGCAGGATCATTATTTTGTGTCCAACATCCCCAAACTGGGCAGGGATTTGGGCCTGACAGGGATTTCTGCACCAGGAAAACACACGGCCACATCCCACCACTTTTTAGGAGCACAAGTGAGCAGGAGTCCTTCCCTCCAGCCTGGAGGTTTCCTTAAGAGACTTAAATTAGCACAAACCTCCAAAGCTAATGGGGACAAATCTTGGCCTGGCAATTTCCATGAGCAGGAAGAGTGCTTGGATGTGCTGGGATAGAGGGTGGCAAGATTTGACCTGCAGCCTTGCCCAAGCGTTGGTCCTCTGAGGAACTCTCTGTCACATTTACAGCTGCTTTTCAAAACAGAAGCCTTTAAAAAAAACAGACTCAGGATGCAGAATCTGGAATGGGATGGTTGTATCCCGCAGGGAAAGCCTGTCCTTGCTCCCCAACACACACACACACACACACACACACACACACACACTGGTCCTCCACGTCAAAGTGTAAACTACTCACGATACCACACACTGAGAGAAGTTGTAGATCCTGAGCCAGGGTGCAGATTAGGAATCTCTTGGTTTCCAGCATATCAACAGCAGGATTGAGGGTTTCTTATCTTTTTTTCCCTTTTTTTTTTTTTTTTTTTTT
>VXBU01017655.1:53602-66456 GCA_013400315.1 Bombycilla garrulus | reverse complement strand
CCTTCCAGGTGGGCGCGGGGCGCGGGCAGCTCCCGCTGGCGCGGTCCGGCCCGGCCGGGCCCCCGTGCCTCGCACGCCGGGACGTGGCACTGAGTGAAGCGCCGCCGACCAATGGCGGAGCCGCTCCTCCGCCCCTCGGCCAATCAGAGGCGGGGGCGGGACCAGGGGGGCGTGAGGCGGCCGCGACCCCCGGCCCTGAGGGCGGCCTGGGACCCGCTGCCCCCAATCCCGCCCGCACCGGGGCCGGGCCCGGGCCCGCTCCCCCTCCTGCATCCCCGTCCGGCCGGGGCTCCGCGTCCCACCTCCCTTCCCTGCGTCCCCTTCCCGAGCCCCCCGCGCGCCCAGGGCCGGGGTCCCGGAGCCCTTCCGCCGGCCACCCCCAGGCGCCGTGACCCCCCGGCTCCCTCCCGCTCTGTTCCCGCTCTCTCCAGGCTGCTCCTCCCCTCCGGGAGGGCTTTCCCAGCCAGGCACAGCCTCCCCACCAGCCTCACCACAGCCGGGAATGCCTATCCTGAGGTCTTTTTAAAAGTTATCCATCTCTGGAGCTCTCTTGGCTGTGCTGCATGGTGATCTGGTTGGCCACTGGGTCTCTCTGGATCTGTTTCTAAGTTTGAGTTTCCAAGGCAAAGCTGTGGATTTTGTGGGTCAAAGCAGAGGATTCCTGTTCAGGTCACTGAGGACTTGGTGTGCGTTCGCTGGGTTTCTCCTCTCCGGGATTAACCTCTGAAAATCGGGGTCATTCACGCCGGGAGTTGGCCTGGAGCAGCCTCTGCGCCGTGGTGCCTGTGCAATGGTGTGAAAATCTGTGTCTGGCCTTTGGCTCCCGTCTGGGAGCTCAGCCTCACCTCTGCTGCTTGGCTGGGATGTGATCCATGAGGATTGTTTTCCTGACCTTGGTATTCGGGGCTGAGCCAAACAGAAATTGTTTGTTGACGAAGCTGAGTCTTTTGAGGAATCGGAGTGAAAAAGTCCTTTCTCTTGTTCCTCACTTTCATTTTACCGTCGTCTTGTGACTCTCAGGAATGGGAAGAGTTGGGGGTGGAATATATTGCTGATCGTGGATGTGGGATTTGTTGCTTTGGCTCTGAGGAAGTAAATATTGCTAGAATCACAGAATGGTTTGGATTGGAAGGGAAGTTAAAGCTCATCCTGTGCCACGCCTGCCATGGCAGGGACACCTTCCACTGTCCCAGGCTGCTTCAAGCCCTGTCCAACCTGGCCTGGAACACTTCCAGGGATCCAGGGGCAGCCACAGCTGCTCTGGGCACCTGTGCTGGGGTCTGCCCACCCTCACAGGGGAGAATCTCCTAATATCCAATCTAATCTCTGTCAGTTTGAAGCTGTTCTCTGTTATCCCATCACTTCAGGCCCTTGTAAAAAATCTGTCTCCATCTTCCTTGTCATCTCCCTTCAACTGGTTTGTGCACATTAAAGCTCTCCTGGTATCTGACAGAACAGGGCCGTGCTCACTCTTTATTCACTGTTCAAACAAAAAAAAAAGATTGAAGGTGATTTCTAGCCAGTAACTCCCATGTCATGCTCACTTCTTCACGAGGACAGCTCTTTGCAGCTCATCTGATCCTTGTGGAAGCTTCTGTATCCCCCTCTCTGGACTGCAAGTTTTTGTCTTACCTTTTTTTCTTTTTTTTTTTCCCAAGAGAAATTCCCCAGTCCCCAGCAGCTGGTTGAGATTAATTTGTGACTGCTGCTTCCTGGAACCTCAAAGCCTCGTTGGTCTGGTTTGAAATGGAATCCCAGCCTGTGGGACAGCCTGTTCCCAGCCAGGGGCTGGATCCTGGTGTTGGCTCCGTGCTGGGATGGCAGTGTCCCACTGACATCCCCTGATATGCTCTGGAAGGAGCAGAGCCATCTTCACCCTCCCAGCCCCTGGATCTCTCTTGCCACAGCGCCAGGGTTGTCCTTCCTTGCTGGAGCTCCCAGTTCAGTGCTTCATCCTCTTCAAGTCCTGATGTGACCAGGATTTCTGCCTTTTCAGGAGACTTTGTTCATGATGTTTCTCAGGAGACTTTGTTCATGATGTTTCTTAAGCTTTGTGTAAAATAAGCTGCTTTGGTCCTGTTAAAAATATCTCTGGCTGCTCTGTTACTTATTGTAACCAGTTAATGAGAGATTATTAACTTCTTTCTTTTATCTAGTAACCTGCTGGAAGTGGCAGCAGCCTCCAAAACTTTGATTCAAGCTTCAGACAGAGCTGGAAGCTTCCATCCTTTCCAGAGATATCAGTAATAAAATCCTTAAGATTTCTCTCAGTGCATCTTCCAGGCAGTTGAGTCTGCAGGACTGGTTATATTTGGGGCAATACTGTGATATTTTGACAACTGTGTTAAGATCCAGGTGATTCTAGGCTGAGCTCTTTTTCCTTGATCTCATCTATAGAGGCATCTCATTTTGTTTCTTTAATCTGTGGGAACAGAAAGAAAAGAAAAAATAGAATTCCTTGCACAAACCTGTTGTACCCAATGCTTTCAGCAGCATGACAGCAACTTCAATTAACTTGCATTTGAAAATAGTTCTAATATTCGTGGCAGTGCAGTTTGGTTGGGATGTGGATTTATTCTGTGCTGGGGACATCTAAAAAAACATCACACCTCCCTGGCACTTGAGGAAGCGATGGTTGGAAGGGCAGCAAGTGGGATTTGCTTATGGTCAAGCCAGTTGTTGATCTGTGAGCACAAGCTTTGTGGCTGGACATGCTGATTGTGGCTGGACACACCTACTGTCGCTCCAGGGGGTTCTGAATGAAATCCCTGTCTCCTGATCCTTTCCAAGGCCTGTTTCAAGAGGGTCAGCTGCCTTTTGCTGCCTAGCTGGCAGAAAATAACTGTAGAATGTGAAGTTTGTGGGCAGCTCCTCACTGATCTCTGCATTCCTGGTGCTCACTTGTCCCTCAGTGCCTGCTCAGGGCTCACGGAAGCTGCTGCCCCTGTATCACCCTCTGCTTCCTTTCCTGCCCTCCCCAGGCACGTGTCCAAACACTTCAGCTTTGTTGCAAATTCCCTGCTCTTTGGGTTCCTATTTTAGACACGCTTGCACAATAGTAGGCAAGTTCAGCCGAGCTGCTGGGCCTTGGCCTTACAGCCTAATTAAGTTAATTTTTTTTTAAAACTGTGCAGTAAGAGGAGAGCTTGTCTACCTTGGGAATTAAACTGTGGTGCAGCTGAAGCCATGGTGCTGCTCTCCCTGCCCTCGGAGAGCCTCCAACTTTCTTTTGGGTGCAGATGATCCAAGGGAAGTAAAATGTGTGTTTTACGGGGGTACTGCAGCAGTTTTCCTTATTCCCAGCCTGACCACCCAGGCTTGCTGCAGGGTCATGCAGCTTTCACTTTCCACTTCCCGCACCTTGAAGGGAGTTTCTCTTCCTTGTGCAGTTGTTTTCTGCTGGACTTTAGTCCAGCTGGGGCTCATGTGCTTTGGGCTAAAGGGTTTGTGCTGATGTGCAGCACTATGGTTTGAGGGGAAGTGTAAACTTGTGCTGACAGCCCTTATCTCTGCACAGCTGAAGCTTCCAGAGGAGTCAGGAGTGAAATAAAACCCCGTTTTATCTCCAGCGTGGCAGTCCTGCCGCTTCTTCCCACTTTTTGCAGCCCTTCCTCTCTGGGGAGTTGAACTTCCCGGAGCAGCACCCGAGAATCCACAATGCCTCAGCCGGGGGTGATTCACAAACGAGTGTGACCTGTTGGTGGGGAGTGCCTGCCGTGCAGGAGCTGTGGAGTTACTCATTAACTGCTCCGTGTGGATCCTGCTCGGCAGAGGGCTGCGCTAGAACCCCGGGAATGGCTCCAGAGGGATTTTCCTCCATGCCCGGGTTCCCTCAGCCCCGCACGTCCGGGCTCCCTCAGTCCCGCACGTCCGGGCTCCCTCAGCCCCGCACATTCCGGGCTCCCTCAGCCCCGCACGTCCCGGGCTCCCTCAGCCCCACACATTCCGGACTCCCTCAGCCCCGCCGTCCCGGGCTCCCTCAGCCCCGCACATTCCGGACTCCCTCAGCCCCGCCGTCCCGGGCTCCCTCAGCCCCGCACATTTCGGGCTCCCTCAGCCCCATGTGTCCTGGCTCCCTCAGCCCCGCACATCCCGGGCTCCCTCAGCCCCGCACATTCCAGGCTCCCTCAGCCCCGCACATTCCAGGCTCCCTCAGCCCCACACATCCCGGGCTCCCTCAGCTCCGCAGGAGGCATTCCAAGTTCAAAAAGGGCCTTGTTTGTGGAATAACTGGGCAGAGGAGTGCTCCAGAGGGCAACATCTGCCTGCCCAAGAGGAATCTCTGAATGGAAAGGAGTAGGTAGAAAAGAGGAGATGAAAACAGCTGTGTGCATTGCAGGTGAGGGGAGAGAGGTGTTCTGAGGTGCAGAGAGCCTGTTTTTAAACATCAGAGGATTTGATGGAGATGAGTGGGAAGTGCTGTGAGTGGAAGTGAGAGCTGTTATGCCAGCAGCCTTAAAACCTCCTAAAATAATTGGTGTCACACCTCCAGCTCAATTTTCCTGAGTGTTTCACTTATCCAGAGCAATCACTGGCATTTTAGCTTGCCAGCATCCCTCAGCCAGGATCACTTGTATCTAAAACCTCATTTTTTGTGGTCCATGCTTGCTTTATGAGGCCCAGCAACATCCTGACCATGGGCAGATGAATCCAAATCCCTGGAAATTAGGAATGACTCCCTGTAGGTGAGCAGAAGTAACCTGCACGAAACATTCCTGTGCCAAAAGCACATTGTCGTTGTTCAGACATCCCTCTTGGCTGAACAGGAGATTATTTCTGCTCGCAAGTCTTGCCTCGCTGGTAGTCATCTCCTTAGGTATTTAAATTCCATGCCAGCCAGGGCCATCTCCCTGTGGCAGGGATGTGTTTCACCCCCTCAAATTCCCAGCTAACGAGCAGATGGAAAGCAGACAGCATGGATAAGAAGGACCTGATGTTCTTAAAGGCCTTTTCCAAACTGAACAATTCAGTGCTATCAGTGATGATACCCCATATCCAATGCTGATTTACCCTTTTGCTCTCTCCCTCCAGGACCCCTCGGTGACACAGCTCACAAACACCAGCCAAAGTGGCTTGGATGAATTCAACCCCTTTTCCGAGAGCTCCCAGCTGGTACGTGCCACATGTCTTTGTGCTCTGTGTACCTGGTGGTGCTTTTAGTGGTCTAGAAGGTCCCTTGATAGGTGCAGCTTAAAAAAAGAGGAATTCACAGCTGATTTCCCCGTGGATGTGGCTCGTGGCGTGCAGGAGCGGGCAATTGCTCCTGCACTGGAGCGGTAATAAGCTCCCAGCTGGAGCTTTCCACTCGCATGGAACAGCTCCTCTCCAGCTGGCTGCTGACTCCCAGGGAAGCCCCATGAAGTGTGAAGGGGAAGATGGTTTGTGGCAGGCCACTGCAGGATTTATTTGCTCCCTGGGCTGGGAGCTGAGCTGCTCTGGCAGTGCCGCTGAAGGATGGCTGGGAGAGAGAGCCTCATCCTTCTTCCCCGGCTGCTGCCATGAGCCAGGCGGCAGAAGGAGGGCGGGAAGCTGAGGTTTGGGCTTTAAATAATTCACCAAGAGCCCGTTGTGTTTATCCTGCCATGTTTTTCCCTGGTTGCCTGTGGCCTCTTGCAGACGAATGCAGCTCGGACGACGCCAGCGGCGCAGCCCTCGCAGCCGGCTGTGCTGCAGACATCCGTGGAGCCCACGCCACAGGTACGGCTCCTCTCTGCTGCCCTCCCCGCTTCCTCGAGCTCCCAGGGACTTTGGGAGCTCTGGATTCCCTGGGGTGCTGACTGGGAAGCTGCAGGGGATCTTTTCAGCTTGCATTTCCAAGGCAGATCTTTGTAGGGAATACACACGTACAGTCCTTCTTATATCTCTTCCCCTGTCCCTGTGGTGGCAGAGCTTGCCTTGCCTTGAGTCCTGCTGGCTCTGGCTTCCCTCTGGAAATCCCAGAATGTATCCTGCTAATGCTTTTAGCTTAGTTCTGGAGTCTGGGCAGACACAGTGCCAGGAGAATAAATGCAAGTCCCCAACTGCCAGGACCACCTCATCCAAAAGAGCTGAGGCTGCTGGGAGAAGGAATCATTTCTCAGAATACAAAACAGGTAGAAAAGACCTTAACATGTGTGGTAGGCAGCTGGGAATGGAATTGTCCTGGTAAGCCCAGGAACCCTGCTCACCACTGTGTTGAGAGGTGCTCAGAGCAGTGAACTGCGAGGTAGAAGAAGCTGTGGATAAGCTCCTCCTCCCAGCCCTATGTTCCTGTAGGATAACAAGATGTCTGAGGCTGAGCTTTCATGTCAGCCTGTGCCCTGCTTCCTACCCAGCCTGGCACCCTGTGGTGCCCCCGCAGCCTGGCCCAGGGCAGGGCTGACCTCTTTGATCTCTGTCCCCTCCCCAGGCCGTGGCTGCAGCAGCACAGGCAGGGCTGCTCCAGCAGCAGGCAGAGCTAGAGAGGAAAGCAGCTGAGCTGGAGAAGAAGGAAAGGGAACTGCAGAGCCACGCAGCCAGCATCGACCGTGAGTACTGACTCCTGCCCAGGGCAGCCTGGATCACTTGGTTTGCCAGGATTTCAGGAAAACTCCAAACTCCCCGTGGCAATACTTCTGGGACAGTGCCTGGCATCCCACAGCATCCAAGATGGCATGGCTGCTCAGAGGTGGGATGCTGGAGGCCAGCTCTGGTGGGTCCCTGCCCTGGAGCAGCTGCGTTTCACCACCAAAAGCTCTCAATCTGTGCCTGTGTCAGAGCTGCTGAGTGACACTGCCACGCTGAGGCTTCTCACTGAGAGCAGCTAAGCTCTTCCTCTCAGCTCAAGGCTCTCTTAACCATAGGAACCCAATATTTTCCCCCCTAATCTTGGTTTGAAGTGGCTGAATCTGGGCTTGCAAGGCTGAGTGATGGTGGCTGGGATGGCCTTTTGGCCAGTGCAGGGGAATTCTGCCTTCCTCATGGGAAAACCCCTGCCCACAGCTGCTCTGCCAGCAGTTTATCCCATTCCTGCTGTGCTGCCTGCTCAGATGTGGGAACTGCCCAACCCCTGGGCTCTGCCAAGGTTTTAATGCATGAATTAAACAACAGCTGAATGGCTGCTTGGAAATTCTGGGGTGGGAATTAGTCTTTGAATGAGAGAAGAGTGGGTGAAGAGCTGTTCCTTCCTCCCTTCCACAGCGAGGCAGAACAACTGGCCACCTCTTCCCAAGAGGTGTCCCATCAAGCCCTGCTTCTATCAGGATTTTTCTGCAGACATCCCAGCTGACTACCAGCGGATATGCAAGATGCTCTATTACTTGTGGATGTGTAAGTAATGGCTTGAACTACAGTCAGAATTCTTTTGGAGCAGGTTCTGTGTGAAAAGCTGAGCTCTGTCAAACAGTAAATGCTGTTGTGTTGTCTGCAAGGCTAAAATCACATTTCCCTCCTTTCTTATGAAGGTAAATGTGAAGAACCCTGAGTTTATGCTTTGGGAATAGCTGATTCATGACAGAATTTTAATTGTTTAATGGAGGCTTGAACATCTATTTAAGATTTGGCCGTGAGCAGCAGGATCAGATGAGTTTCTTAGGTCACTTTGTTCACCAAGGGAGTCAGGGAAATTAGATGGCCTAAAGTCACCTTAATTTCTGCAGCTCTCCATGTGTTCAGTGAGACATTAGGGATTCTGTGGAGTTCCCAAGAGTTTGCTGATGTTGTTGTTTCTCTCTCACCCCAAACAGTGCATTCCATCACCCTGCTCCTAAACCTGCTCGCTTGCCTGGCGTGGTTCACAGTTGACAACAGCAGAGGAGTGGACTTTGGTCTCTCAATTCTGTGGTTAATTTTATTCACCCCTTGTGCCTTTCTCTGTTGGTACCGACCAATTTACAAGGCTTTCAGGCAAGTACTGGGGTTTATTTTCTGTAAGGGGGGGTGTATCTCTTAGTGGGAGGAGCTTTTGGTTTATCTGTTCTCATCGTGTATTGCCCGCAGGATTTTTCCAGCTCTTTGCATCATTAGATAAACCCAAATCACTATGTTACTAAACATATTAGATCTGTCTGATAGAACTTAATTATGGTGATCCTTTTTCATCATGAAATCCAAGCCTAGGTGGACATAGGCGCTTTTAATTCATTTTTAATTCACTTTATTAATTTCTGAGACACTGTTTGGTACGTTGATGTCTGTGTTTGTTGAGAGAGCTGCCTTCACCCCATCTTTCACTGGGCAAAGCACTGGATTTGCAGCAGACTCATTTGTGTGCCCAAATTCCTCCCCTCCCTGGAGAAAGGAGCTCTTCCCTGGAGAAAGCAGCTCACTGAAGCTGTTCCTCTCCTCTCAGGCAGGGACTTGGTGCAGGAATCACGGGTTTCACTCCTGTTGCCATCTCTCCTGCAGGTCTGACAGCTCCTTCAGCTTCTTCGTCTTCTTTTTCATCTTCTTCTGCCAAATAGCAATCTACATCATCCAGGCTGTCGGAATTCCTGGCTGGGGAGACAGGTAAGCTTGCCTTTGCTGCCTGCTGTGTCACAGATCCCTTTTCACACCAGGGCTGCGACTGACAGGAGCTTTGGGGCCCAGTTCTGACAGCTGCCTGTTCTTTCTGCTGTGGTTTTCCTTTCTCAGCCCATGCACAGCCTTGGCAGGTCCCAGCTGCCGCCCTCCTCTGCTCTTCCCATCCTAATCCCAGTGTGTGAAGGAGAATGAGGAGGGGAGTATGTGAGTTACTGGATATTGGGCAGAAATCCTTCCCTGTGAGGGTGGTGAGGCCCTGGCACAGGTTGCACAGAGAGGCTGTGGCTGCCCTTGGATCCCTGGCAGTGTCCAGGGCCAGGTTGGACAGGGCTTGGAGCACCCTGGGACAGTGGAAGATGTCCCTGCCCGTGGCAGGGCAGTGGAATGTGATGAGTTTTGAGGCCACTTCCAATCCAAATCATTCTGTGATTATGTAGGAACTCTTCTGTGCCTCTTCTGCTGCCTCACTCAGTACAGATCATATTTGCTCCTCTGCTGTGAACCTTGTTCAAACTGACAGCAGTGTGATCTCTGACCTGAAATCTGGGTACTGCTCAGCCTGATACTGCTGCTACCACCGTGACTCCATCCCCAAACCCTTCCTGAATCTCTCTGGAGCGTGTGGTTGGTGGGCTGAGATAAGCAGAGAGGCTTTTAGCCTCGCCCTTTCTCCATGACATTGTCCAGAAGGGTGAGCCTGGGCTTCTGGAGTGGCTCCAGCAGCCTCGTGTCAGCAGCTGTGCCCTGCAGGGAGAGCACAGCCTTTCGTTTCGCCCTGCTGCCTTGGCTGCAGCTCCCATCCCAGAAAAGGTTAGCAGCCCGTGGTGCTTGTCCCGAGGGACAGCCTCCCGGTGGGAGCTGCTGTTATTTCTGCCCGCTGCCTGCAGAAGGGCTCACGGGCAGAGCTGTCCCCAGCCTCCCCCCGCTGCCCGACTCACGGGGGGTGGGCAGGGGGTTTAGCCTGCCTTGGAGAGGCTGCCTGGAGCTTTCTGCTCTGTTTCCTCCCGCCAGACAGTGCGGATATTTCGGGCTGCAGCGCGTGGTGTGCCTCTCCGCTTCCCTGTGCCACGAGGAGTGGTGCCACACGTCGGGTGGGACCCGTTCCCCCCTCCTGCTGCCACACAGTGTGCCTTGAGCACTTGGAAAGGTTCCTTTCTCCAGCACCCAGGAAGGTGTTCTGAGTGAGGTGTCTTGGTATTTTCAGCCACAGCCAAGTGCTGCTAACTCCTTGAATTCTCCCTGCCCCTTCCCTTCAACAGCTCCCAGTGTCTGTAATGTAGAATGGTGGAATCACAGAATGCTTTGGGTTGGGAAGGCTCATCTCTTTCATGGGCATGGACACCTTGCACTATCTCACGTTGCTCCAATCCCCATCCAACCTGGCCTGGGACACTTGCAGCCACAGCTGCTCTGGGCAACCTGAGCCGAAGTTTTATCACTTCCATCACTTCCTGCCTCTTCCTCCTGCTCCTGAGCCTTACATCCCTGTCAGGGTGACACTCAGCTCCAGGCCCCAGACCTTCCAGCTGATCTCTTCAATTTAGCTATTCCAGCCTATCTTTCCCCACTTGGCTGAATTTTGAGAAGGTGCCACAGAAGTCACCGTTGGCGCCAAGGGTATTGATTGTGCTGCCTGAGGGGAGGGCACAGGGCTGGAAAGTGGGTGGGATGAGCACAATCCTCCTCAAAAAATGCTAATGGAAACTCTATCCCCAAAACAAGTTCCTGGATGAGCTCCGGGCTCCCATTTCCACAGCTGCTTGGTTTTGTAGTGCCCTGTAACCTTCCCCTGAGGCCCGTGGGGGTGCCTGTCCCTCCTGTGCTCCAGCCCATGCTCACCCCGTCTCCTCTCGCTGGCAGCGGCTGGATCGCGGCGCTGTCAGAGGTGCACGGGAACGTGGCTGTGGTGGTGATCATGATGGTGGTGGCAGCATTCTTCACGCTCTGCGCCGTCCTCTCCCTCTTCCTCCTCAAGCAGGTGAGTGCCTCAGGGGCCAGCAGAGCTCAGGCTGCTCCCAGGGCTCCTGGGATTGATGCCTCCCTTCACCCGCCTGGCGGTGAGGGCAGGGTCAGGGTGTTGGTGGGTCAAGAGGTTTTAATTAAAGTATTTTTGCTTGTGCTTCCTGCATCGATGCCAAGTTTCTTGGACACTCTTGAAGCAGGAAGTAGCCTCCCTTTGCAGTTGTAGATTTATGAAATGATTCGGGAAGGGAGCTTAGGGAAGGGACACTTTTCACTATCCCAGGCAGCTCCAAGCCCTGTCCAGCCTGGCCTGGAACATTTCCAGGAATACAGGGGCAGCCACACCTTCTCTGGTCCACCTGTGCCAGGGCCTCCCCACCCTCACAGAGGGTGAAGGATTTTTTTTCCGGATATCCCATCTAACCCCGCCCAAGGGGCAGTTTAAAAGCATTGCCTCTTGTCCTGCCCAGAGCTGGCAGAGCAGAGGTGGCTGTGGCTCTGTTCAGCATCCAGGGATTTTCAGTCACTGCTCCCACAGCATTATTGCGGGGCTTTTCAAAGCTTGATGGGATCCCAACAAGTGCCTCGCCACTGGTTCCTAGACCCAACCCTCCTCCTTCCTCCTGCCTGACAACAGCAGAGCTGAATTTCTGCAGGAACAGCAGAAATGGGGCTTGGGGGAAGGCAAGGACAGGCTGGAGTGATCCTGTTTTTATTGATACTTCCTTCTTTTCTCCTGCATTTATCTTGAAGGAAGTACCTGATGCTGTTGGCACCTTCAGGTCCTGCCCTCCAGTAAAATACTGGGTTAAGTCTGAGCCATCACAGGGTAGGGAGTTTTGGGACTAAAAACCCCAAAATTTCTGAAACCAGCAATTTTGCTGAGAGCTCCGCATTTTTCAGCAAATTAAGGTCTCCTTGAAATCTGCAGCATGCCATGCTGGGAGCCACGGGCTCCAGCCCATGCTCTCCAGGGAGCTGGTTAGCCAAGGAAGAGCGAGGTGTGTGCAGCAGTCCCACAGCCCCACACTGGTTTAATCCCCTCTTTCCCTCCCCTCTTGCTGCCAGGTGCATTCCCTGTATCGGCGCACAGGAGCCAGCTTCCAGAGGGCCCAGGAGGAGTTTTCCCAAGGCATCCTCACCAACAGAAGCTTCCAGAACGCAGCAGCCGGGGCGGCCTCCTCAGCTGCACAGAGTGCTTTCCGGGGAAACTAACCCCTCCCAGGAAATCCAGCCCTTCCAGGAAAACCAGCCCTTCCTGGGCTGCCTCCTTCTTGCTTCCTCTGCCCTCGTCTCCCCATCCTTCTTTTTTTTTTTTTTTTTTTTTTTTAAAATTCCCTTTTTTGGGTTCCCNTTTTTTTTTTTTGTTTTCTAAAAATGCACTTTTTGGGGGTACCATGTGAGCTCCGTGATGCCGACACTTCCGATGAGAAGAGGGCTTTTTTAGCTTCAGCTGAGCTACGGTTTGGATGATTAGTTTTCCCTGTGTTGTTTTAGGGTGTGGGGAGATGGGGGAAGATTCTCTGAGGCAAATATTCCTCTCTCCAGGACCTTCTGGGTGTTTGTCTCTTCCTCCCCTCACTCTGTCTGTAACAGGAACATGAGGGGAAGCAGATTTTTCATTTTACTCTCTCTCTTCTCTTGGCCTTTGCTACGAAGAATTTGATTATCTACTGTTTTTGGGAGGGTTTTGTAATGTGCATGTAGTTGATGTCATTAATTTTAAGAACAGAAAATGTACTTTTGGTTTATTACACTCACACGATGCTGTATTTTGACCTCATAACTGCTGGGCTTCCTGAGAGCCAGGATAACGTGGCATGGAGGAAAATCTGGGAGCAGGGGGGAGTATGTGGAGGGATGTATTTCCCCTGGTCCCCCTAGGGCACATGCCTTGCTTCCACGAGGATCCTGCAGGCGCCACAGAGAGGAAGAAAAGGGATCAGTGGAGGCTGAGTGTTCTCAGTGGCTGGAAACCAGGAGAGGGAGGGGGAAAATGGATTTTGGTTTGGCTCCCAGCTCCAGCTTGGGGCAGCTGAAGATGCCGGGTCACACAGTGCCTGTGACGCCCTTCTCCAACTAACCTTGAACGAGTCTTTCTCCAGGGAAGGCTCCACCCTGTCTTCCTCCTCATGAGTTTAATTTTTTTTTTTAGCTGGGAAGGAACTCTTTTGATGTGTGTTCAGCTGCATCCCGAGTTGGGATGTCCCTTGGGACGCCTGGGATGAGGCTCAGGGGCGGGTGGGGGCAGATTGCCACCTCTCCCTCCCTCAGCCCCGTGTTTTGGGTGTCGGGGAGGGGTTTTCACGCGGATTTGGCCCCTTTGCCAGGACCCCATCCTGAGCTGCTGAGGGGCGGCGGGGGGGGGGGCGCTGGGATACAGAAATCGGTATTTTTACACCCTTTTCCTC
>VXBU01017653.1:485-22574 GCA_013400315.1 Bombycilla garrulus | reverse complement strand
GAGAAAAGGACTTTTTGTACACTGCTGGAGAACCCGGGACAGGGAAGTCTCTGGCAATAGCCTTTTATGTATTCAGGATAATTTCTTACTTTTTTTATTAGCAGAAACTTTTTCAACACAGAGAATTTTGTGGACATATTTATAGAAAGATAATTCAGTAAGGTCCAATTTTTTTTCTTGACAGATTTCTCTGTATTTTTCATTAGATGAAAGTATACATTTTATTTTACACTACTTCATAAAATAAACTGTAATAATAATTATTTCAATGTTGATTTAATATTAAATATGTAATATTAATTTAAAAAATAAATTACTTTATCTTAATCTAAAGTACTTCATTAATGTTATTTTCTGGAAAAAAAATCAAAGTAATGTTAGTTTCAACTTAGTCAAACCCAGATTTTGAAACCATGGAACTGCCCGGGAAGAACAACTTTGGCTCCATATGCTCTAATATGCAATTTCTGGCTTGTTCATATTGTTTTAATTTTTTTTTCTTGCTTATCACACACAATTCTAGGCACATTCTATTGCACCTCTTTCCTGTAAATCATAGTCTTTTAAATCCTAGGACCATGCAGATGGCTTTCCAGGAAGGATGGCTCATTAATGCACTGAAGCCACCTGCCATCTGTAAAAAGAATAATCTTACTCTAAGCAGATTTTATGGAAGGATGTTTCACATTGAGATGTAACAATAAATTAACAGCAGCAGAACAGTGAAACAATTGCATAAGAAATAGAAATCCAGTTTTTATAGCTTTCTGTCAATATTATGAAAACTAATCACTGTTAAGGAAGTTGGTGGTCTTCTGGAATGTTTTAGCAGATGCTACAAATGTTTGACTATAGTCCTAGCCATCCGACCGCAATGGAGGATTTTCATGTTGATGTGGAATTTATTCTGTTCTTTTAACAATGAAACTGTGATTTTTCTTTTTTTTTCCCTCTCCTTTTTACATGCTCCCCTCTCTACACAGATGGCAATCCTAGATAAGCAGATTAATAAATGGGATAGCTCCTCTTCATTGTTCTGTGCAGCACTTCCAGCTTTTCATAGCCAGTTGGACTTGTTAGGAGAAGCTGAGCTATTGGTTGTTTCCTGGGCACCATTTCATAAATTATAGCCCAGCATGCATGAGCATGATTCCTACAGTTGCAGTAATCCAGAGGCCTGTCAGTTCCTGACTTTATGCATGTTTATTTCTACTTGTTTTATAATACTGCACTGGAATTTCCTGCCTTAGATAGTTTGCTATTGCATCGCCAGGACTCTGTGAGTATTTTTTTACTTTTTCTACTCTGTTAATTACATACCATAAACAAGAATGCTTCTGTTTAGGAAGCAGTTCACTGGCAGCTGACATTTGAGATTCTGTCCTGTTTAAGATCAGGTAAGTAAACTTTTTAGCTCTTCTCTTGCTAGGTTTAAAACAGTTTCATGATGTTGCTTGTGGTCAGTGCATTTGGGATTCATGCACATCTGAAATAGACTGTTAGGTCCCACAGCTTTTGTTCTTCTATAATAAAATATAATGGTGTTGCATTACACCTAATTTGTGCCTAATTAAGACATGTGGCATGTCTCACATTTTCAAGTATACTGTATACTAGCAATTGTGGTCGCACTAATGAAGAAATGCGCACACTTCTGAGCTTGTAATATGATAAAGGATCCCCACTCCTTTCATACTCTTCCCTTTGACCTCCTCTAAATAAGAACAGACATCAGTAAAAGGCAGGATAGTGTTAGCAATTAGTTTGTTAACTGCAAGGTTTAACAGTTTCACCTGTCCCCATTCCCTCACCCCCACCCCTCCCCCCATTTTTAAGTGCTGTGATGTTTTCCTTAATTTGTAGAGATTTATTTTCATGGCAAGCAAAAGGAGAGCATGTTGGAGTTCAGACTTAAAAAAGCAAATCCTACCCATGGTGAACTAAAAATCTGTGGGAAAATACTGTACAGGATCTGTGGTTTAATCAGGTGAAGTTATCACAGTGACTCCCTTGTTGGTTTCCTGAGATTGTCAAGTGTTACCTCTGCACAACTCAGGTTTAAAACAATAGAGTAGCAGATTGAAATTAGAAATTAGAAAGCTACTAAGGTAGCACTATATATGTCTTTCATAAATGCTGTATGATGATATTCATTGCTATAAACACATGTCCATGCAAAGAACTTTTGAGGCTGCTTTTTTTTTCCACTGTCACTTTGCTGTGTGTTGTAATAAAGCTAGTGTTTGCTGGTAAATAGCTTGGGTTATACCAAGAAGCACAGACGTTCTGCTAGCTAGATACAAGCCTATGCTCTTTCTTATGAATTTTCATTTTTGACATCTTAGCTTTTCAGATGGAATTGTGTGACTAAATAATTTTAAATAGTAAATATTCTTCAGACAGAGGCCTTGTTCTTTCTAATATATATATTATTGCTCCTGAGTATATAAAATGCCCTTGTAAAACTTCTCTAGATAGCTTTTTTTGCTAGCAAAAAAATTATTTTTCAATTCTGAAATAGAGAACAGAAATGTAATTTTCACAATATTGCTGCTTGCATGTCTTGCATTGTAATGCCCAGATGCTTGCAAGATTAAAGTGACCATCACAAACTGAAAGTGAACACTATAGTGATTCTGTCTCAAATATTTTTGTTAGATGTGGATCAGCAAAGTGAATAGCTTAGCTCCTCTAAATGGCTTTATGAGGTTTAACAAGCGGTTTGCTTGCACAGACAATATTTGAGGTAATTTTTGCCAGCTTTACCATAATGGTTGGATAAAGCAAGTAGATATGCTATTCCCTTTGGTAATATTAAACCTAAAGCACAGTGAAATCAGTTTGACTGAGATGATACACATTAAATGAGATAATGAGCTACATTATAAATTATTAATTCCTATGATATTTTTGGAATAAGAATCAAAAGTTCTCTTAGACATGTAACCTGGTTTCAGCAGAGTTCCTCTGACATATGTGAAACACAAGGAATTAAGTTGGTAAGACATTAAACTTGGAGAATGTGGTACTGTGGTCTGCACAGCCATGTGACTTGTCATGTCTCATCTGAATGGAAGTTATTTCTGCCAGGATAATTTTTTTCATATAGTCAGGTTGTTTAGCTCTGAACATTGCTACTTCTGTGCTCAACAAAAAAGAGGGACTGTGGAAAAACCTATGCAAGTTTAAGTGAGTTTCTTATGATGCTGTGTTTGCTGTGATCCTAAAGTGAACAATGTGCTGTAACTGAGCACATGGATTACTAACAATTCTGTTAATATCATGTTTCCAGCTGAAACTGTATCGAGACAGAATTCTATATGTTATATTTGGAATCTAACATGCCACAAGCAGCTTCTTCAGGCTGGATGAAAGTCCTGTTGTGCTGGATGCTGTTCAAACAAGTAGTGAAAGGAAGTCCTTGCCCTTTTGGGATTATAAACTAAACAGGGTAGTAGGCACAAGATGGGTGTGCACACAACTTAACCTTGAGCAAGTCAGAGCATGTTGATGGCTAAAGAAGGAATGAAATTCTGGAATATATTTGCAATATGATGTTGTATTATATATATCTGTAGCAAAAGCCTGAGGTAGTGAAGCTCCACATTAGGACACCCATTTGATTCAAGAAGCGGTATAGGTGCATTGTGCCAAAGATAATTAGGCCAGAATTAGCTTGCACTGAACGTTTTACTGCTTCTTGTCTACAGGCTCCCATCATTCATAGCTCAGGGCCTCTGATGCTACTTAAAAGAATTTTTTTGTCTTCTTTTAAGTTACATAATTATTGCAATATTTTGTGTCTACTTTAGGAAGGCTAGATATCTAGAATTTCGGAACTCTTTGGAAAGGTTTTCTCGAGTGTTTACAAGAGAGTCTGAGATCTGCAACCTTATTTAAAACATGCCAGAGGCTCTTTATAAATGCGAGGGAACTTAACTTCAAAAGGAAGGCAGCAGAAGTTATAACTTTTACATAGTACCTACCCTACATCCTTCTGTCTCTGTTGTTTGTATTGGTATTTGGCTGAAGCAAGTAAAATTCATGTGTGTTAGTCTCATTAAATTTAAGGTTGATATGAAGAAATGCTTTACATAATTTTAAAGAACTTATAAAAGTGAAGACACTCCCCCTTAATCTTGAAGTTTCGGTGTTTTCAGTGTGAGTGCAGGTGTCCATGACAGCAACAGTTAGCCCATATTCAATAATTCATGGCAGCCTTGGGAATTAAGCACTGGTCGAAGTTAGTGGAGGATCAGTCAGAGCCTTTTGTTGCTATTGCTATAGCTATGTAATTTTATTTGAAAATATTAAGTGACTTTGTGTGTCACTGCTTGTCTTTGAAACAAATATTTCTGTATATCTCAATTTTACATACATAAAATATTTTTTGTTTCAAGAGGTATTTATGTGATTGTATTGTCATGGTTCTATGTTGTAATCTGTCATATAAAACATTATAGAATTTATGACTAGAAATTTTGCATTCAAAAGAAAAGGTAAAGAATTTTGCTTAGTCAAATATATACTGAACTTTTTCTTCTCTTATTTACAGAGGTCTCTAAGAATTTCCAAATTAACTATGCAGTCTATAAAGATTATTCCAGAGCTTGAAAAATAAATAAATAAATAGGTTAAGAAAAAAAAAAATCTTTTTTTCTTTTCTTTTTTACTGGAAAATGTTTTGTCCTGTTCCTGGATGATCATTTAGCATTTGAATGGTCTTGGAAACAAGCAAGAATGTGTAATCATATCAGTACAATAATGCCTTGTATCCTCTTAAGACAGCATAAATGTACATCTTTGATGTCTATATGTTCTGGTAGATCATCCAGCAGATTGAAAAGTGTGGAATGAGGAGGCCAGAGAGAGAGAGGAAACAAGGAGACCTAGAAGGAAAATCAAGTTCCTATCACGTTTGGAAGAAGCCAAAGGGAATAACAGGGAATATTGGAATAAAGATGAGCTGTTCCAACCAGTATATTTAAAATGTCGATTTATAGTATTAAATAAAGTATGTGATGCATTTTAGCCCAGAGGGGAAAAGAAAATATCTCTAAGTCATACTAATGAACCAGCTCTTGGTTTGCTTCTGTAATTTTGTCTTGTAGTCATATTCTGTATGATAGTTATGCAGTGAACTTACTGATAATAAAATACACCTCAAAGATGAATGTGTGGATGTTCATAGTAGGTGAGAGTTTACATTTGTATAGATATGGAAAAGCCTTATTAGCTGCAGGTATTTGCATTCTCGGGATCAAAAATACTTTTCGTTTTGTTGTGTCAAGATTTGAGTTTTGTGCATCTGAAAAAGTAATTCTCTGTTCCTGTGTCCCTGCTTGCTCTCTTGTGTGAATGAAAGTATTGTTAGTCAAAGTAGAATAAAGATGTATTTACATTTTCAGGCAGTAACACAAACATTCTACCCAAGTAGCATAGCTCCTGGCTTGTGTGCAGAGAACATACTGTTCACTCAGGGCTGGCTGGAACTTGCTGTTCTCTGCGTGAGAAATGATGGTGTCTTTAGCATTAAATAATTTGCTAGCAAGTTTTACCTGTCATGATGATTTGGAAAGCAAGCAAAGCTCAAACCTACTGTAGCCTGGAACCTGAATTTCCATCTGTAGTCAGTCTTTTAGCTTTCTTGATGCATCATATTCTAAATATTATGTCATTTGTATCTCCAGTTCTGACAAAGCAGGCCAAAATCTTTTTGAATTTTCATGGTCATAGGCTCTTGGGTAAGGACTGTAAGTATGTATTTTGTAGTTTGCCAAACTAAAAGATGAAATTATTTTAGTTCAGTAATGAATTTGAAAAGCTAAAGGGAGAAAAGCAGCTTTTTCTGTATTATATGTATTATATACACAAAATTAGCTGTGTAAAATTTACTTATTAAAGTGCAGATGACAAAAATAGTATTTGATGTGTGTTTGGATGTGGTCTGAGGGTAAGATACAAACTGAAGTAGAAGAAGGTGGAAGGTGGTTTTATGGCCTGTGACAGGAAAGGATATGGATGGAATAAAGGGACTCTGCTATATATAGATTGAGCTGACAAAGCATGAAAGCTGTTTTATACTCCATTTCAATGGTAAACCAGAATTTTGAGAACATAAAGGATATGCATGTTGTGAAGTGTGGTTAATCAAATCTATGTGTGTCTACGGTTGTAGTTATCCTGGACAGTTCTCCCAGATCTTTTCTGGTTAGTTAAGAAAAATTCCATATGACTGAACAACATAAATGCCTGACACAGTAGGGGAAAGCAATACAGCTGATCTTGCTATCAACATTTTCAATATGTGACTCAATCAGTATTCAGTTATAACTGTGCTTCCCCTAAAGTACCCACCAAATGCAATTAAAAATAGCAGTGTTTTGTTCATTTCATCTTAGAAATTTGAACACATAGGCCCTTCTTTAACATAATGTACCTTAATATATTTCTTTTTACACTATTTAAAGTTCTACATGTGATATTTTATGATGATTTACCCCCAAACCAGAGTTAGTATGTGTTGTACATGTACAACAATTTACACACACAATTAAAAGTCGAATTTTTTGATGCTGATTTTGCTTGCTGTTTTTAAATCTTGAATATAAATTTTCATTCAATCTGCATCAAAAAAATTTAATTTTTCTTTAAAATCAATATGTTAAGATGTTCAAATATAGTCTGTCTATTCCTTATCTTATTATCTAGGGGTCTTCTCTCTAAACTCTTTGAGCTCTGGGCATTGATGTCAAGGTTTGTAGTTTCATTAATTTATAGCCAAGGAGTCTGCAGTGATTCCTATCCTTCTCTCTTCTTTCTGGCTTCATGAGTAAACTGATATAGAAAAGAGGATACATTTGTATGAGAATTTATATTTCTTACTTTCTTTACAATTAGTACATGCATATATTAATATAAAATTAGTGTGGTGATTAAATATTTATGTGCACAGGCCATCACTTACATAAAGAAAAAAATCTATAAAATGCAAATTAAACTTGAAAAAATCTTAAAAATTAAATCAAGCAAGGGCTGAGGTTTTTGAATTTTGCATTTTTCAGAATCTGAATACCATGTGTAGTTTCTGGCCTCAGCTCATGTGGAGGTTTGAACATCTATGGCTCATCCGTGTAAACAGATGGTGAGATCTGCGATGTCCCAGGCTCTTGTAGTGAAGCGCGGTGTCTGGCAGAAACATATTTGTACATACACCTATTTTTGACCATTAAAAGGGCTGGTTTTGCTCCAGCCTTTTTTGTATATGATATTTCTATAACTGTGCAGCCCTTGATCTTCAGGAACATAAAGTCTGTTATTTGCCTCTGTTATCTCCACATGGATGCTTCCTATCAAGATATTTAATTACAAAGAGAGGGGAAGTTGTTAATCACTAACCTTTTTTTATAATAGATTCCCAGTTAGTGCATAAAGCACAGCATGTGTATACAGTAAATGAAGTAATTAGCTGGGACCTGAATACACCAGTTATCAATATGCTTTAAATTTAATTAACATTAAAAGTTATGGGAATGTGTACCTAATGCCCTGTTAATCGACATTGTGGGGTATTTTATTTAAACATAAATTTCTTTGAAAAAATATCTGTTGCTCTGAATTATCTCTTCAAGTTTATTTTGGATGGAGACAGCTACTCCCAATGACAAAAGAAAGGCTGAAAGGGTAAATTGTGGTCGTTACAGTGATTTCCTGAAGTCTTCTCACAGAACACTAAGGCAGTTTACTCAAATATTCAGATTGAATTGCTTTTTCATGTTCATAGCTGTGGGAATATTAAAGTATAGAATAATCCATGGGAAGAGATAGTCATAATACTGGTGTTCCTAAAAATGCAATATAGAATGATCAGTGGTCTAGTAATTTTTCTGTGCAAGAGAAATAATGAAAGATGACTTTTAAAATCCAGGGAAAATGTAGTGCTAGAAAAGAGTTACATTACTGTAATGGAATGAATATAGCCTCCTATGTCCAGGTTTGGAGTGCAATAGGAAAATTCAGCAAGAGTAGAAAGAATAAAAAGATGAGTCTCCTGTAGGTTGTTTAACAACATTCAACAGAGTATTTGAAAGGGTAGGAAATGAATAGCGTAGAAAGTAGAAAAAAATCCAGGAAATATCTACTTTTGCAATGTGTTAGATTGAGAAATTTGAAGGTGATGTTTATGGTTAAAAGACCTGATTTTTCTTACTCTATCTTCTTTCTGAATGTGCTGTTTCAATGATGGAAGAATTGCTAATTTTAGATATTATTTTCTCTAGCTTTAGCTACTGATTCTTAATTCTGTCTCTTAGTGAGTCTTATTGGAGCTAAGAGCAAAATATCACCTTCAAACTCTATTATTAACATGTGATAAAATCATTCTAAGTACTTACCAGTCCTGGCTAAGATTGTGAGCTTTTTAATATAATCCCTGTTTTTAGATACTCTTGATCTATGTTGAGCATTACTTTAAAAATTCCTCTCTTCATTTAGGATGCTTTTCAAACTTAGAAGGTTTTCATGGCTTATTGAAGTTTTAGCTTTCAGAGATACTAAACATTATGTCATGTCAGTTGTATTAATGTTAGGATGACCTGTTCTGGGACAAAAAACATACTCATTCTCTCTGGAATTTGCTCCTTCATGGTCATGGTTTGCTGCAAGACCGCTAAGAGTTATAACTGTCCCTTGCTAGGTAGAAAGCAAAGTCTGTTTTGCTCTTGTGACTTTTTTTTTTTTTCTTCTTTTTAAAACTGAGATCTTTTTGTAGGAATGCAAGTTTAGAATCCTTAATATTCAGGTATGAATTTCCTTATGAACTTAGGACCATGCACTCACCCATGTTATGCCGCTCTGTGTCTTGTGGTCCTAAACCAGTCCAGGCTTAATTTCTTTATATATCTCCCTTTCCACTCCCCATACCCATACTCCCTCATGAAAGGGATAATGTCGAAATTATGCTTCCTTGCAGAAAAATTCTTGCATGTAAAATTTGAGTAATATAAAAACATATATGTCCAGTATGCTCTCGTGTCTGGTGATCAGGGTACTTAAAGGTCAAACTGCCTAGGACATTAAGGTCTGGAGGAGACAGACACAGTGGAAACAGTTCTTCCTACTGGGAACAGGTCCCACTATGTCCTACCTTCCAGGCCATGTTAGCTGACAGAGCTAGTACAGCGCCAAGAAACATGTTTGTGGGTCTTGTAGTGAATCAGTGGTCCAGGATTCAAACTTGCACCCCAGCCACACTTTGTTTAGCTTTTGAGAGTTCAGGTCTGTCCAGTGTGTTTACTTATCAAGCTGCTGTGTTGCCTTTTGTCTGGGTAACTTCTCAGCCTGCTTCCTACACCAGCTGCTCTTTGCTTGCTCGGAAAGGCAGGTCCTCCTCAGCCAGCAGCCCTCTAGTTGTCCAGCTAAGGGCATGTCCATGAAGAAAACCCCACAGATAAGAGCAAGTGCTCTCTCCAGGGCAGGGATAGCACACGCAGGATGCACACTTCCAGGGAAACCCACTGCATTGTACAAAATTTGCATGTGAGGCTTTTGGGCACAGTCTATGGTTGACCTGAGAGTCCCCAGAGGCTCCAGAACCCTATCTCTGCTTCAGTTCCCTTGCTGCTCTGGCAGTTTTGTGTAAAAAGACTTAAGAAAATTGTGAGTTAAACACTGGATTAGACTTTCATGGGAAGCTGTATTTAAACTCACACACTGCTTATTTTTACAACAGAGATAACAAAAAAGGAAACAGCACAAAATATTTTGAAGTTTAAACAAGAAGTTAAGTTAATGGCTTTTAGTAGAATTTCCTGCTTGTAATTAGGTACTAATGTAGTTCCTTGCTCTTTTGGGTTAGTAATGCATTTTAGATACTCACAGTAAAAAGTTTGAAGAATGTACTTTTGCCTGCGTTTTTACCTTGCAGTGTATTTATGCTAAAGCCTGCAGTTTGTTTTCTGTTCCTCACAGGAATAACCCATGACAACTTAATGTCCAGGAATTATTTCAGCACTTTGTATTTTCTTAGTCTGTTATTGATTTGATTTATGCCATTATATGTCTTAGTATATAATATTTACATATGTATTTTTTAATGTTTTATATTGTTTTATTGTTACATTAAATAAAAATTTTAAAATTTGGATTGTTGATTCTCTAGGAGATCTGAAATTATGTTGTTTGAGAGAGTTAATCCATGAACAGACAGGCTCTGAAAATATAACTATATGCACACAAACATACAACACACACAGATATATCTCTGGGTAAGACAAATGTGAACCTAAATCTGAACCTTACTATTGAAGAACCAAATCTTACAGGTACTAATTTATATGCAAATTCTTGCTGACATACATTGAAAATGTTTCTAAGTAAACTGTACCCTGTGATGATCAGATATTCACTAATGACTGAATTTAAGGAAAACCGATTTGGAAGGCATACTATGTCATTATGACAGAATGACCATTTACAGTAATTTATGGCTTTTATTCTTCTTTATTTCCTAGTTGCTACTTAAACTCGTTTGCTCATCATTCTGATTTCTAAGTCATCCACTGTCAAACAGTAATTTTGGAATTCAATTATACTTTAACTAATAAAATTAAATGAAAGAGCTCATATAAATTATCAAATTGCAAATAGTGTATTTTAAAAGTAGCATAATGCTAAAATACTTTATAATATTAATCCATTCATGAAATTAACTTAATAATTCTAAATGTTTAAACAAAGCCTGCTACATGACAAGATTTTAAGTGGAACTAGATTTGAAGAAGTGTAAACCAGCATCAGATTATCTGCATGTTGCACATCCAGTCTATGCTAATTTCAATTTAAATATTTGAAAGCAAAATGCAGGTAAAGTGTGAGACTGTAGCAAAATTTTAAGACTACTACTGTCAGTTACTCCTGCGCAGATGGTTCATGAAGGGAAAAGAAAGCAGAAATGATCAGCAGTTTCATCTGCATTTGATGTCTTGGGACAGTCCTATCTATTGGTGCTGGAATTCTGGGTTAATTTTCAGGTTTTCAGGTTTTCTGGAGTATTATTATTCAGCCTGGAGAAGTCTCTGAGAAGAACCTTTAATTATTTTGGAATATTTGCAGAGGTAGTTAAAAGCACATTCCTACATGCTTCACTTAGGTAAATTTTCTTATTGTTTTCTCCCTATTAACTGAACATTTTTGGCTAACCTGTATCCCAAAAATGCAAAGGGAAATTTCACTCCAAACAAATGAAGCTTGGCCAAATTTACCAGCAACTGAAAATATATTTGTATGAGAAGAAGTGCAATGGAATTTTAATCTAAGAAATGTAGCTGGAGAGTTCTTAGCAGTCCTCATCAAATGAGCCTTGTGTGGTTGTACCCATAAGGATAACAAGGCATCAGTCTCTTCAGAGAGCAGTGGGGCTGGGGAACATGGCAGCAGCTTCACAATGAGGAACCACTACAGCTGTGGCTGTGGCAGTATTTGCTGTCTTGCTGTCTTCTGTACTGGGAAGTGCTTCACATACTCACCGTTGAACCAGGACAGGCATTTGTTTATTGTTGTCTGACAAAGCATATCTGTGTACCAGCATTAGCCTGGCTTGAGATGCAGCTGACCATCTGGAGCCTGAATTTCTAAAGGATTCTTTCCAAATCAGGCTTAGCATTCCCCTCTGCTCCATATTAATCTGTTTTTAATTCTGTTTCTTGGGAAAAATGTTGCTGATACATACTGGGCAGATCCTGTACAGCAGGAAGTTTTCAGCTTCATGTTTTAAAGAGGAAAAATATAATTTTAATTTTTAATCTAAATGCAGATTTTTAAAAAGATTTTTCAGACAAAGTCCAATGAAAACATGTTTGTGAGTTGAAAAGATTTTTTTAAAGCTTTGCACAAAGATTTCAGAGGAAATGAAAGTTTTAAATTGAAGTTTATGGATTTAATTCCTCACAGCCATTCTTTTATATGCAAATGACTACATTATATAAATAATGTACATATTAAGTACCACTATTATGATACGTGTATTTCTTTTGTTTAAAAACCACTGAGAAAAATACAAAACAATATTTTCTTTTTCCTGCTTCAATACTGGATGAATCATCATTCATCCAGTATTGAAAGGAAACTGTATAGATAGTTTGGCTAAATGAAGACAGATTTATGAAAACACTTCCATAGTCCAACTTCTTCTTTTCAAAGCAAAGTCACGAGTGAATCTTCCCTGTTGAAATAAATGTCAAAGCTACTGAAAGATATAAAATGCATAGGGTTCTTTCAGCTCCTCAAGGGAATTAGGGAATTTATGTTTTGTTGAAGAACTGACTAATGCTTATGACACTTTAGGTTGCATGTGCAACCAAAAATCATATATTCTTCTAATCATATTTTGTGCCTGATAATCTCCTGTAATCTTTTAATTCCAATAGAGAGAATCACAGAGTAGTTGTGGCTGGATGGGTCCTCTGGAGATCATTTAGCCTAATCCCTTTGGTTACCTAGACTGAGTTGGCCAGATCTATGTCCAGTNCACTTTCTTTGGTGGGAAAATAACTTTCAGAAGATTTTTCTCTAAAATTCTTTCCTTCTTTCATATTAGGAACACAAGGAGCTTTCAGACTGTGGAAACAGGAAAGTGTAAAAATTATTGTAAAAGAAAATTTGGAATCAGAGAGTTGCCTGGAGGCTCACCCAGTTATCACAAACACAGAACTATGTCTACAAAATCATCAAGATAATCTACAACAAATAACAAGGAATCTTGACTAAGGCAGCAAAAACTGGGGAAAACAGGAAAGAAAAAGAAGCTGTATCCAAGTTTGTCCCCAAACAGTCTGTAGATTAAAGGTTATTTTCATTAAGGCATGTACTTTTGGAAGGAGCAGACTTGCTATTTGATAACAAAAGGATAAAAGCCTTTCAAGCTTTTGTATGTATTTCTATAGTAAAAATACACATTGACAAATTGAGAAGAATGGAGCAGTAAATACTTTGATATTTACTGATGATGGAGTGTAAGCACTGCCTATCCTAGTTTGTTCTTTACTTGCATTCTTCCTTTACTGATTGTCTGTGTATTGCTCAGATGTTGGCATTTCTAACTTTCAGGTTAATCTCAATGTGCCCTTTGTCTTACTCTTTGTCAATGCAATGGAATGGGGATCTAAAGGCAGAAATGCATGAGATAAATCTCTTGTACAGTAATATGTAATGTAAATAAAGTAATTTTTATGTGTTTATATTAAAAGTTATAGGCATTTGGAATCTGCTGTACTGTTAAAAGACTGAGCACCATGATCTTTCCAGATGCCTTTTTCGTGAAAAAAGCTCAATAGTTGTGAGGAAATCAATGTCCCACAAGGATGCCTCATATCATCAGGTAATCTTTTCTAAGGTTTATGAGTTAATCCATAAATAATTGGCACTGTCTGTGCCCCAGCTGTGTTTTACAAGAAAGTTTTGCAGGATTTTTTTCTTTTATGCTAGGCCACTTCTCTTGCTGCCAAAGTGTCTCAGAGAGCTTGTCGTACTGCTGTCACAACAATAGGTAGGATTGTTTTTGTGCTTAGATGTATTTGGGCTGATGCTCCCATCAGTAGAATGATATTCACAGTCTCTCTAGGCCATCTGTGCTGGCTGCTGTCCCTTTCTGGTCTGGGCTGTAGCAACAGAACTGCTATGCCCTTGAGCCTCCTTGGCATCCCCACTGTCTTGCCAAAAGATGCAAAGTACCTGTCTGATTTTTCTGGCACCAGAAGCAAAAATGCAAAGAAAGCCCATGAGGGCAGTGGAAGATGGGAGGTAAGGGCCTCCCAAAGGCATCCTTGGAGGCTGAAATGTCATGGGGATGGATTAACTTCAGGTCAAATTTCATGGTGAGAGGCCATTGACTGTGAACACAAGGGCCTGGCATTGGGGTGACGAGACCATGCAGGTGGGGAATCCTAGTGACTTCCTTGGCGCAAAGAAGAGCCTTGACTCAGCTTTTCTGAGGGTTGTCATGGGAGAAGGACTCATCTATGATGTCCACTGGGAAAGTCCCATAGAACATAGAGAATGATTGAGTCTGGAAGGGTTTGTAGAGGTCACCTTGTGCACCCAGCTGCTCAGGCAGGGCCTCCTAGAGCCAGTCACCCAGGACCATGAACAGAGCCTTTCCAAGTGTGTGCAAGGAAGGAAAGTCCACAGATTCCCTGGGAAACTTGTGCCTGTGCTCTCTCACCCACCCAATATCATGGGCAGCCATCTGTATTTCAGTTTTTATCCCTTGCCCTTTCTCTTGTCACTGGGTAACACTGACCGTTCCCTCAGCTTTTCCTCCTATGTGGGTATCCCATTCCCTGGAGCTCAGCCACCCCATCTTATTGACTCTCTGGGGAAATACTCTCTTGAGTATTTCCTTGCAATTTTTTGTCAAATGTTTTCAAATTGTTCTTTCAAAGATATTTGAAGTTTTTTGTCAAGTCTCAAATAATAGTAAAGGAAATCAAATTTAGTCCCCATGATCTAATAAGATATTTGATAGGATTGGAGTAATGAAGTAAATTTGCTGAACAATGTGACTAGGATAACACATTACAAGCAGTAATGTTTCAGGCTGTGATTACAATTTAAATAATTAACTAATGATTCCTCTTCTTCATAACCCTTTCCAGCCCTCCCCTTTAAATATTCAGGAAAGTGTGTTTCTTTGACCTGTGGCATCAGTAGGTCTCAAACTATATTTATTAAACTTTTTGAAGGGTCACAACCAACAGGATGCAATAAAGAGCTGTGTAATATTGTGCTGCAGTGCAACTCTTACAGCTTCCTGTGATTCCTCTTGAAATGTGAAACTGCCTTAGCTGGTATTTATTTAGCAACAAAAGCACCTGTAGAAACAAAACTAGAACCTAGCAGAACTGAGAATTATGGAAGTGTTTGCCTTTGGATTATACTCCATCAAGGCAGAAATTAATTTTAAGTTTATATACAAGGTATTCTTGGGAACTGATTCTCAGTATTCTATTTTTTAAAAATATATAAATGTATCTTAAATACTTTTTGCTGTAGGCTACTATAGCAAAAAGTATTTACGATACTATTGCTATTTGTGAATGGTTGCATTCTATTGGAGATTTCTGCCTTTTTATTCTTGTCAGCCTCAATAAAGAATGTGAGTCAGGATTTTCTCCTTCTCTCCAGAGTCCAGATAAGACTCCCTCTCACCACCTTTGGCTGATGCTTTCGGTAAAACAGATGTGACAGAGAGAAAGAAGAGCCTATTTGCCTTTTTCTATTATTGGGATATTTCTGAAAATTGAAGGAACTGTTTGCTTGGGAGAAAGGTATTAGAGGAGGATGATCCTATTTTTTCAGATTACTTGGTGCTAATTATTACAACAAAAGTGTCACTATTTGTAAGAAAAAATTATAGCATTTAAATGAGCTAAACTTAGGGCTTAGAGGGGATGGTGAATACCTCTTTTGAGAGTTTGTCCTCAAAATTGTCAAATGTAGGTTTTGCTGCCAGGCAAATAGAGGGTTACAAGCCTTGCAGGCCCTGATAAATGCATTGACTAGGGTTGAATGGGGTCATCTCCACCATGCACTGTGGTACTCTGGGAATTCTAGACATTTATTCATCTGTGAATTATCACCTCACTTCTTATGATGTAGCTTCCAAAGTCACTCAAGTGCTCTCAGGATTAATTAGCCTTTTTTCACTACTGCCTTCTACTAAAATGCACTAAAAATGAAAAAAGAAATATGTTGTTTGATAGAATAATTCTTATTTTCCACTTTTTAACAAGAATCTGTTACATATTTAGACTTACACTTTGATCATATGTTCTTAGAAGGAGCATGTATGAAATACTTCCTTGGTAAATTTCCTATTTTCATGCTGCAGCCTGGCCTTGAAGGCAGCTCCTGTACAACAGCCTGAAGAGAGGGGTGAAACCTAGGCAAAGTGCATCAGGGAGTGAAGAGCTAATGCTACAATATGGAAAATTAAACAAATATATTTCAGTTGGAAATGTGGATTTTGAGGTGATCCTTCTGTTGACTAATAACTGAATGAGGGTTTTGGGCTTCTGTAAAATGCAGTGAAAATGACAGTAAGTCCAGGAAGGTGAGGAATAGGCTCTTTCTGAGAAGAGAGTGGGATAGTGTGAGTACACACACATACAGGACTGTATGTTTAATGTATATTGTAAGTATGTTATGTGTGCAGGACTTCTTGTGATGCTGTCCTTAAAGCCTGTGTACAAGAAATTGTGGTAAATAGCCAAAAGTGAGAAATAAAGGTAGTGCTGCAGAGAGGTCCACAAGGATATGTCAGTTATGGCCCAAATAAATTTTAGAGAATATCCAAAACAGTACATTTGAAATGAATATTTGAGAAAATGAAAGATACAGTATGAAGAATCAGGGATTTTTAGTCTGTGAGCAGTAGCTGATCACATGGAGAAAACTTTCAGGATACAAAGAGTCAGTAAGCAAGAAACTGAATATGCCTTTCCAAAATTCAAAAAGTACCCTGCAAATGCAATTCAGATGTCAAGAAGCATGCATTATTGTAATGAAGCTGAGAGGCAATAACTCCTTTAGATATGCCTATAAAATAAAAAAAAAACAAACCACATCTATTTTCTCTTTTTTGACTTTCAGTATGAAAAAACTAAAAGAAGCAGCAAAACAAAAATTGTCTCGAATTGACTGCAAGGTAGAAATCAAATATGACTCATAAGCTGGTAAAGATGACTCAGTTGCCAGTTTTGACACCTTCCAAGAAAGGATAACATTTGCACTAAAGTATATCTGTGGATTTTATTGACCAAAAATGAGAATAAGGAGGTTTGAGGGGGTGGGAACTTGCAACTTACTGTTTACCATCTATGTTCCCTGACTTTGCATTTCTTAGTTTAGTTATGCTTCACCCAGGAAATTTGAGTGGTCTTGCCTGCCAAGATGGTGTCATTTAGGGTTAAGCAAGAGAGCCTGGTATATAAAGCTGCTCAAGTACACTAATGTTTCATGCTGATTTATTTTTTTAATGGTGCAAGTTTTCTAAACTTGGCATTAGCTAAGTACTGAAGGATGATTTCAAATGTCTAAACATGGGGACCTACACAGGAAAATCTTAGGCCATCTTTTGTACACTTCAAGGCATCTGACAATTAAAACTACAAAGGGAATTTATGCTCTTGTTTCCTTTGAAAACCTTATTAGTTGTGTATTTACACAAGTAAGTGCCTAGCTAAATTTTAAATGTATTTTTATTATGACAGTCATTATGTATGTTGGGAAAAGACATGCAAGAAGTTAAATAGGAAAAGTGCCCTTAAACTGAAGATATTTCTCTTCCTGGCATTTAAAATTTTTTGTTATGCATATTTCACAGAAAAATTACTGAAATTTATTAATAATTCATCTTCAAGTGTGTCTGGCTTAGCTAGTATTGCTCACTGACTTTTTAATATATCAGACATGAATAAGAATAGTTCAAATAATCTTGGCTTTCCACAGAGAAAATTTGGTAATATTTGTTTCCTTTTATGTGCTACCCTTCACACTCATTACCATATGTTAAAATGGAGTGCAAATACCAATAACAAATTGATTTATAACTGGAGGCTGGTAAAATTACACCTAATCTGCTTCTCCTCAAAGTAACTTAAAATTGGTATTTTTCAGAGAATATGCTCAGGCTGTTTATTGCCAAGTATGACAAACCTCCCAAACTGATAGAAGATACCTTTTAGCCAACAAAGCGTAATCTTATTTTTTAGTAGAAAATTGAAAATTAAACCACAATTTAGAGTAAAAAATTGATTTAAAATAGTGTATCTTTCTGCGTGGAAGAGTTCTTTAATAAATGGCCAAATCAACAAAAAGAAGATTGTTCACTTATAAGGTTTACTTCATTTAAGGTTGTTTTATGAAAGCAATTAGTCTTATTTAGGTGTCTTGTCCCTATACATATTCTATTAGTCCTGTGTTAATAAGCCAAATTAATCATAGTTAGATTATATGCCAGAGTTAAGAAAAAAACCCTTTCACTTATATAATAATCATCAATTGCATATTTCAAGCCTTTTGAGGCTATCCAGTGAAAGTATTTGAGCCCCTTTGTATTTTTGTACGGGCATTTGAGGCCAGTACTTGGGAAAATAAGCAAGAACACCATATGACATTAGAGCTCAGACTTATTTCTCCCCTTTCCTCTGTACCAAGCGTGAAGGTCCTCAATTTGTTCTAAGTATAATAGGGCATGAAACTGGTATTATACCTGAAAGGTTCCCTACACTTCTGTGGGAGACACATGGTTAAGGTGGAGTAAAAGTGATTGCCCATGCTGAAATTCAATGTAAATTTCTGACAAAAACTTGATGCTCACAGGGGGACCACACTGTTTAAATGAAAGAAGTAAGAATAGCATGAATAAAAAATGAAAGAAGAATAGCATGAATAACAAATGAAAGAAGTAAGAATAAGTAAGTAAAGTAAAACAACCTTTTGGTGCAATGTAGAAATGCAGAAAAGAAGAAATCTGCAATTCTAATCTTAGAAATGAAGAAGTTTATTCTCTCATGTCCTTATTGCTTGTGTCAGTAGAGTCCTTTATTCAGTGTGAAATGGGCCTGAAACAGATTTTAGATGTTTTGTCAGTCTGGTATTATCTGATGATTATTTACTTTTCCTCCTTCTTCTAAGAGTAGTTTGCATCCTTATCATTTAAGACATGTCTTAATTAGGGATTTTATACTTTCCTGCCTGGAAAGTCCAGTAGTGCAGACTCTATATGGCCTTTTCAGGCATCTGATAGGAATCAGGGGAGATTCAGGGCAAGAGGACTGCTTTATTTAGAAGAGTATGTAAAAAGAAATTCCCTAAGAAAGTTGATTAGTTAGAACAAGATTTGTAAAAGTAAATGTTAGCTCATTTTTAAAAAAACAAAATCTTGATAATATATGTGTATACATAAAGACATCAAAACATCATTTTAAATTATGGTCTCTCATGTTACCCATTTAAAAGCTTGCATAAACTCCTTTTCCTTATTTTCTTTTTTTATTTAAACAGTGTCTTCTCAGAAGCTAATGTTTAGTAGTAACACTTAAAAGTATCACTGTGAACACATTTGTTATTGCTGTAACACCACCCAATTTTGGTGGATAAATAAAAGACTCCCTTAATTTGGACGATATATGTGAAATGGCATTACCTAGATATATAGGAATGCAATAATGAAAGCTCCTGCTTTAATGTGGTTGTGGTTTTGCGAGGTTTCTGGCTTTCAGGTTCAGAGTTTCCTTGGTCTGGAATGGCATAGTGCAAACCTCTGCAGTAAAAGCTGCAGATATTGAATTTTGTTTTCTAAAGGGATTGAAAAAAGGGCTTTTTGCTGTCCTTCTCAGTGCAGAATTGCAGTTTTATTTTGTAACAGTCACGTTCTGAGCTTTTTTGCAAGCAGTTGTTGCGTAAATTTTGCCTGGATCTGTATTGTTTGATTCCTTTGCATGAACTGATATTAGCTCTTGTCCCATTAGTCAGAGTTCAGTAGAGATGCAGATCATTTCTCAGAACATCATTGTCTGTCTCTCAGAAAGGTTATGAGTTTTGTGAAGCTGGTCATGACATTCTTCCACCAACTCCCTCAGGATCTACAAAGTAGTAAGAAGCTGTGAAATTTGACAAACTAGATAAATATATGTCTTAAAGCAAAGCAGCTGTTCAACTTCCTCCTTTTCCCTCACTGTGCAGTTCTGGGAGTACAGCATTCCCACACTTCAGTGGTCAGTATCATCCTGACCAGCAGTCCTTTCTTCTAAGGATTGGTTTTTACTGTTTATTTCTTTTCTGGGTAAAAACATCAGCTGCTGCCATTCTTCAAAACAGACAGGAAGGGCAGTTTTGTTTCTTTTCTGTGATGAGAGCAGACCCATGATGGACATGGAAAGCAAGCCGTAGTTCTCTAACGTTTAATCATGTGCTTAATGTGCACCATTAAAGGAATGCGCTCCAGCAGAAGAGGAGCTGATCCCTTTGAGAGCCTCTGAAACACTGGAATGCATTAACATGTTCCTGTTGACAGACATCTGGTGAATTTTACCAACTTAGGCACTGTTCTGCAAGCATGTGCAGCAGCTACCTGTAGTCAAAGCTGCTGACACAGCCTCTATATTAGGACAACTTAATAACACTGAATGTCTTTTACAGCCTTGAGGTGTTCAGATGTCCATTATTCTTCCAATGAGATATAGGCAGGAAAGCGATCATCTAGCTGCCCAGGAGTGGAAAAAGCATTCAGAAACAAAGGCTGTGTAATCATACTAGAAGTGTTTACGAGAGTCCATAAGCAATAAGTAGTGCGATACCACAATCTGCTTGGCCGTAAATATTAATCATCACCCAAAACTTCCAGTGACTTCCCACTCTGCATTAGTATTCTCTTTATCCTTTGGAGAACAGATTAAAGGAAGGAGGTAGGTATATTTTATCCTGGTGCGTTTGCAAAGCAAATGCCCTTTTATTCAGAAAGTACAAGGGGAATAGGCAGTAGTTTGTGTAGATATAGAAGTCCAGTATGGTTCTGCTTTGTGTTGCTGGAATCAGTGCAGTTATTATTAAGGCTGTTTGGAGATTTGCTTTATAACAAGGTACACAAGGATGTGAGAAGTACAAGGAATCATTTCCTGCTTATTTCTGGTCATAGTTACCTGTAAATGTTCAAGTGGTCCTAGGGATTTGGCCCTATGGGCTTTTATGCAAGTTCTCTTTTTTCCACCAAAGTTTGTCCTGTGGCTTTTTTCCTTATTGCTTTGGCTCCTTCTTGGGTATTAGCTTTCTTTTGGCTTTGCTGGAAATTAAAGCTCCTGCTTACCAAGAATCACGTGCATCTTTACCTTCCTGATTTTCTTACACTTTTCACCTTTAAAATATATTTTTGTTAGCTGGATACATTATTTTTTGTTTAGGAATTTTCCACTCTTTTGACATGCCTTTTTTCTTTCCACCAGCAAAATAGGGAGGAATGGATTTCACCAAGATTCAATTTACATTTTATTTTAGGCCAAGGGTCTTTGTGCACTAAAAGTCTTTGTCTCTCCTTCACTTAATTTCCTTATTTGGAGTAGGTATGTATAGGCTAGAGTCCTTGTCTCTTAAATTCCAGATATGTTTCTGGCAAAACAAAGTCTTGAAAACAAATACCTGGAAATTACTGTGAACTGTTATATTAAATCACACTTTTATAATAGACTCAGTGTAGCCGTTCCCTTGGTCCCAAAGGCTAACTTGGCCAGCCTTCAGGTTAGGAGAATTGCTACAAGGACGAGGAAAGAAGGAGGATCAATTCTTTCTGCAGAGTTCTGGTTTAATTTAAAACTTCATCCCTAGGCAGAGCATGGGGGAAGGGAGGGAGCAGTTTGCCTGCCCGGGAGCAGAGAGAAAAGAGAGACCCGAGTCATATGTCCTGGGAAGTTTTATCCCCTAGGGGATAGGGGGACGCTGGGAAGAGGGGACCACCGGCCAATTGGGACAGAGGGAGAAACTACATCCCAGGGGTAAGGGGGAAAATGGGACCTGCCACCAGAGATAGTGTGGGGAAAGAGTACAACTAGAAACCTTAGTGCAAACATCACATATATCCAGTACATCCAAAAACCCAGTGTAAACATCAAATGTAGTCCACCACAATACCTCCCCATTTCTTTGTTTAAAATGAAATTGAAGAGAAAATGTTTAGCTTATTGAGATGCAGAATATGAGATTGACCACCACTTGTGATTTACTGGCTGGTTAAGCCGCCTTTGGTCTACCATCTCTATGTGGTTCACCTCTGAGATAGTGGGAATAAAGTTGTGGATGACTTTTAGGATCAAGCACAATGCTAACACAATTAAAAAGCGAATAACAAAAAACAACATGACTGTTTTAACTATTGAAGTCTACCACCCCGAGAGCCCCCAGTCCTTGAACAACTCGCTGAGCCAATCTTCTGATTCTTGCTTCACCTGTCCAGTCATGTTTTTCATCTCTCAGAGAGCTGCGTGGATGTTGGGTGCTTTTGAGGTCAGGTTCATACAGCAAAGTCCTTCAAATTCCTGG
>VXBU01017652.1:3096-18284 GCA_013400315.1 Bombycilla garrulus | reverse complement strand
TAAACTGAGGGGCCTAGAACTGGACACAGAAGTTGAGGTGACCTCACTAGTGCTGAGTACAGGAGGACGGACAATCACTGCCCTGGTTCTGCTGGACGCACTATTGCTGGTACAGGCCAGGATGCCATTGGCCTTCTTGGCCACCTGGGCACTGCTGGCCCATGTTCAGCCATTGTCAGTCAGTATCCCCAGGTTCCTTTCTGCCTGGCCACTGTCCAGCCACTANCCAGCCTGAAGCTCTGCCTTGGGATTGTTGTGGCCAAAGTGCAAGACCTGGCACTTGGTCTTGTTAAACCTCATACTGCTGGATTCGGCCCATCAATCCAGCCTGCCCAGGTCCTTCTGCAGAGCCCTCTTACGCTCCAACGGATCAACACTTTCTCCTAGCTTGGTGTCATTTGCAAATTTGCTGATGGTGAACTCAATCCCATGCAGATATCAATAAAGTTGTTAAACAGGACTGGGGCCAACACTGATCTCTGGGGGACACTGCTAGTGACCAGACACCTACTAGATGTGGCACCATTCACCACTAGTCTCTGGGCTGGCATCCAATCTGTTCTTAACCTAGCAAATGGTGCTCCTGTCCAAGCCATGGCCTGGCAGGTTTTACAGGAGAGTGCTGTGGGAGATGGTGTCAAAGGCCTTGCTGAAGTGCTGGTAGACAACATCCACAGCCTTCCCCACATCTACCAGGTAGGTGACCTGATCATAAAAATAGATCAGGTTGGCTAGGCAGAACCTGTCCCTTCTAAATCCATGCTGGCTGGGTCTGAGCCCTTGGCCATCCTTCAGGTGCCATGTGATTCCACTTAAGATGATCTGTTCCATAACCTTGCCAGGCACTGAGCTGAGGCTGACTGGCCTGCAGTTTCCCAGATCCTCCTTCTGGCCTTTTTTTGTGGACGAGTGTCACACTGGACAACTCTCAGTCATCTGGGACATCCCCAGCGAGCCAGGACTGATGACAGATGATGGAGAAGGGCTTGACAAGCTCTTCTATCAGCTTCTCCATCACACTAGTACGGACTTCATCTGGTCCCACATACCTGTGAGATCTAAGTAGCTCAGCAGGTTTCTAACTGCTTCATTGTAGATTTCAGGGGGTTTATTCTCCTCCCTGACCCCATCTAGCAGCTCAGGAGGCCAGATGACCTATCTTGCTCTTGAAAATTGAGGCACAGATGTTAGGAACCTCTGCCTTTTCATCTTTAGTAATTAAATTCCCTCCCACATCCAAGAAATAATGGAGGTTGTCCTTGCCCTCCTTTTGCCATAAATGTATTAATAAAAACATTTTTTATTTTCCTTCACAGAAGTGTCAGATTAAGTTCTAACTGGGCTTTTGTCTGTCTGCTTTCTTTTCTACATGACCTAGTAAGATTGTCAGACATTTCCTGAATTACCTGCCCCTCTCTGCAAAGGCAATAAAACTTCTTTGGTTCTCTTAGTTCCTTCAAAATCTCCTTGCCCATCCAGGCTGGTAGTTTTCCTCATTTCCCTGTCTTTTGGCACATAGAGGTTCTATGCTCCTGCACCTTCAAGATTTTTTTCTTGAAGTATGTCCATCCTTCCTTAATCCCTCTGTTTTTAAGAGTCATTTCCCAAAGTACTCTCCAAATCAGTCTCTTGAATAGTCTGAAATCCACTCTCTGGAAGTCCAGAGTGGAAGGTGTTTATGTTGATGCCCCTCCTTATCTCATTGAATATTAGCAACACTATTATTTCATGGTCACTGTATCCCAGACAGCCTCTGACCACCATGTGTCCACCAGCCCTTCTCTGTTTGTAAACAGCAAGTATAGCAGAACCTCATCCCTGCTGGGCACTCTCACCAGCTATGTCAAGAAGCTGTCTTCCATACAATCTAAGAACCTCCTAGATTGCCTCCTCTCCGCTGTGTTGAGTTCACAGCAGATAGATATCTGGTTAAAGTCTCCCACAGCAACAAGGGCTGGCAACCTTGAAACATCCTCCAGCTGCTAATGGAATAATTCATCCACTTCTTCATCCTGGTTGGCTGATCTATAACAGACTGCCACCAGGATATCTGCCTTGTTGCCCTTCCTACTGATTCTCACCCAGAGGCACTTGACTTGGGTGCTCTGGGTTGCTTGCACTCCCCATGGCCTTTTTTAAATTGCCTGAAATGGCCTGGAGATGGCCTTTCCCTCTGCCTGCATGGCTGACAAGAGGACCTCCTTTTCTTGATTTCCTAGTTGGTAGGACCTTGAGAGGGTTGTCCTCAAATACCAACATGGTCTCCCAGACCTGCCTTCTTTCCAGGGCTGCATCCCATTAATTTTTCCAGGCATAAAATGTTGAAATTTTCTTTCCTGAGGTCCAGAATTTTGGTCCCACTTTTGCTTTGCTATCTTCTTTTTAGTCCTGAGCTCTGCTGTATCATTCTAGCTATAGCCACAGGTCATACTGACTCTCATATCTCTGGCCAGTTCTTCCCTGTGCAGGATCTATATCTACTTGTAGGCAACTCTGTGATGTGGTTTCAATTCAGTGTGTAGTATGAAATATCAACTGAAGAAATCAGAGTCCCAGACCTATCCTTTCACCAAGTGTCCTAATTACTAAGAAACCTATTCTATCCCCCAACTTAATTGAAGCAAGAGGGGCAGCAAGGCAAACATTCAGTTAATCTCTGAGACATAGGGGACTGTGTAAAACCATTAGAATGAAGAAGGTCTTGAAAATGCCCGTGCTGTTTTCTAAGACTTTTCTGATGCTATAAACCATGTGCTGGTTATAGCCAAACTGCTCGTATTAAACTGCGTATGAGGGCTAAATGGAGCTTCTTCCATGAAACTATCTCATACTCCTGGTACCAGGACCTCAGGTTTTCCAGAACCCCAGCTGTGGGAAGAAGCAAGTTAACAGGAACTTCCAAATCCTGCCATGTGTTTTGGTTTTATTCAGTCCATAAGGAAGTCACACTCATCTCCTTAGCCATCCAGCACACTATTTTCTTGGACAATCTTTGGCAAATATTCGATATATAATTGGTCTATGGAATTTGACAAATTTGTATTATTATTAGTCTAGCATTAAACCAGGAGCACCCTGACCACTTTCCCTGATTACATATATGAATAAAATTGTCTTGCTTGTCTACTTGCTACGCTTAATATTTTTGAGTATTTCCTGAGCACACCTATCTGGACCCTTAATATCATAGCACAGGTGAGGAAGAAGCTTTCTGTTCACCAAGTCAGTCAAGACTGAATGAATGCAGACACCTGAATTCTGTTCTTGGTCCTCCAAGAATCACCTGTGACACTTTAAACACTTGCAGGAATAAACAGTTATGAAGAGAAGAGTTTAGACGTCACTGCCTCAAAATTCGGATAGCAATGCTCTTTCTCTTCTTTGGTATATTTCAGTTTAATACCTAGAAATTCAAACTTACCAAATCCATGACTGAAATTTGGGTTGAGTTTTCTTCTGGGAGGTCTTTTCTGATGTCATCAGAGGTCAGAGAAATAAGGTCATAATATATAACAAGTCCCTGAAACCACTATGAATGTATTATTTGACATATTTATTCCTATTTTGAATCATTTATTCTGCAGCCCAGAAATCTTACAATGCCAATGTTATTTGAAGCCATCCACTTGTAGATTACTATGTAAGCTAATTTCCTGAGTATATTTGCATGCTATTCACCACTAGTCTTGCTGATTGCTAAGATGCTGTATCTGCCAGCTTGTGATATCCTTTCTGAAAAAAAACACTCCAAACATTTCCAAAACAAAAAAAGGTGAAGAGTTTCCAAAGTTACTCTGGTCTACTAAGCACAGTAATGGGTTTTGACACTGAGAGAAAATTTTGGAGTTGAGTAATAACTGCAATTGTTAATGTTCATTAAACATGTTGAATGAATAAGTAAAGATATTGCCAAAAGGTCTACAGCTGTCAAAACGTTCCTAAATTCTGAATAATCACCAGAATAAATGTGTGTCCTTATATCACCACTATTTTCCCCATATTAATTTGCTTTAGGAATTATATCAGTGGTGAGCTGTACTGATGCAGGGCTTAATACTAAGTTTTGATTGAATCGGGTTTAGTAAGAGATTTAATAAGCAAGATGGTTTTAAGAAAAAAAAATCTCTTAAGAGCTGAATTCATATTAACAAAAACTTCTTAAAGCAGGCAGGATTATGATTACCCAAATCTAAATTAAAACCTGGAATCCCTTTTCATACCAGTACCAATGTTTTTAATTTATTTCTTAGGAAGGATTATGTCAGATATCAAATAAAATTAGATTAGACTCTTTTTTTCTGCACATAGATATAAGATGATAATAACTTTGGTAAAAATCATCTTCAACAAAAATATCTTCTGGGACATACAAGAGCCCAGGAGTGGTGGGGGCTTGCCAAGGCAGGGATTGGCAGCTGGATTTATCTCACTGCCCCAGCAAGGAGCAGGGGACACAGGAGCACTTGGGCTTGCAACTATCTTGCAGAGTTATTTAAATGCTGTACGTTTCCAGGGGAGTATTTCAGGGGATGTAGGTCTGGAGCACACACAGGGAATTGGATGCACGGCACGAAGGACTTGAGACAGGCAAAGTAGATTCAGGTTTACTGTGAAGATCCCTGGAGGCCAGGTGGGCTGGGGAAATGACCATCATCATGTACAAGAAAATGCTCTGCTGAAGGGTCTGCATGCTTTCTCTTCAGAGATTCCTCTTAAAGGCTATTTTAATCAGTCATAAGGCAGTTCCACTCCAGATACTAAATACGAAGTGCCAGAGCTGGGAAAAAAAAGTCAGACAATGTCTTTTTACTCTCTTTCAGCAGATTTTTCCTGTTTTGGTTTTATTTTCAGGTGTGAAAATAAAGCCAATATGTTGACATTTTTATGACACTGCTTTCTATAATAACTAAAAAGTCACATTAATACAATAATTTAATTTTCCGGTTCACTGGTCTGTAAAGTAGCTTATTGCAATTAGCTATTTAATACAAATACAGAAAAGTATTTACTTTGATATATTTTAATTCTATCAAGATTTGTGGTGATATTTTAACAATAAGAAGTAGCAAATGGGTTGTTTAGACCATTAATTTCCCTTCCAGAGAAGCATTAAAATCCAGCTGAGGTGAGACACATACTATTTAAAATAGTTTTTATCCAGGATCTGAAGCACAGTACTGTATAGAAAGCTTTATTTGGAAAACCTTTGGTTCTTGGAAAGCTTAGGAGATACCATTTGTCTTGGTTTTGAAAGACAGGTGCCTGCCAAGGAAGGCAGGAGCTTCTTTTGGAATAGAAAAAATGTAAACCCCCTCCCTCCAAATTATTAAAAGGGGCTCTCAGGCAAAAAATATGAGGATAGGAATAACAGTTCTTTAATATGTATAAATAAAATAAACTAAAACAAACAAACAACAAAAAAAACTCNAATCCAGTGGGAGAGAAGGCTGCTCCTCTGGGAATCCAGTAGAAGGCAGATGCCTGTTCTGTCCCAATGCCCAGATTATATCCAGGTGGGAATGCTTGGCTCCTCCCCCTGGGCAGAGCATCTCACAATGGGCTGATGTCATTCTATGAGTCATGTGGCGAGTCCTCACAATGGCCCATTAAACACAAATAGCTCCCGGAGGGAGTTATCTATGACTCATAGGGCAAGGTGTTAATGGCCCATTAACAGGAGATGGTCCGGTGGAGGAGGTAAGGAAAACAGTGCCCCTCCTGATTTTAACAGTTCATGAAGATGGAGATAGAATACAGACCTTCTGGAATATGTTACATTGTAACCTAGGACACCATTTTTTCTGGATTTAGATGCTGAGGGGCCACATAGGGCTGGCAGGGGCCCTTCTTCAGCAGTTCAGCTTGGGGAGCTGCTCTGCTCTGCCCTCATCTGTCCCAGAGTTACATCTGTCCTGGGACCAGTGGAAGACTCATTAAAGTGACTGTTGCACTCCCCCTGCTGTCCCCAGACATTCCAGCCCCTCTCCCTCCCCCTAGCTATCCTTTTTGCAAAATAGGAGCAATTACAATCGTCACAACTAGCAGAAGGACAGGAGAGTAGAACAAGTGGGTCAGAGATCCTGGACTCTCACATGTTAAGAAGTGATACGTGGAAACTCTTGTGCATTACTGCATATGTGGTCCATTCCTTCTCCACTACTTCCCAGGTATTTAGCTTTCCTTGAGCCCAAATGTTTACCCTGAATTTTGTGAAAGTCACATTTTTCACATCTAAGTATGAAATGCTAGTTTTTCCAGACTCATTGCCATGCCAGCTCTTGAAACTGTAAAGCCCCAAGAGAAATCGTGTGGTAATTTTTGCTTTTTACCTTCTCAGAGGCTCATATGCTTTTCTGGCTATGAGCGGCCATTACACAGAGACAATGTAACTGCCTTTGGAATCTAGTCCTATTTTTGCGTTTGGATGGAGGGAAGCTTGAAGGTGGTGAGAAGCTACGGGTTGGAACTGTGTAAGGACCTAAGGAAACAGAACCGCTCTTCTGTAATGCCAAGCAACCACCATAACAAAGTGGTGGGTGCTTTATCAAAGGGGTCACACTGCTGTTTGTGAGGGGCTCATGTTGCTGGGGAAGGGCACAGTATGTAGTAAGCATCTAGCAGAATGGTTTCCTTTGGGGAAACTGATGCCGAAGAATGTCTTGATCTCTCCTTACGATGTGACAGATGGGACAGAAACCTGTACACTCCAATAACGCTGTGTGTTCTCAGATACATAAATCTCCAGTTATGGGTTAACAGCCTCAAAAGACAGATGTTCTTGAGAGATGTACTCTGTGCAAGAGTTAGGGTGAAACAAAGATCTAGAACTTCTATGCTGTTTCTGAGGGAGCTTCTACTTTGTCTCTGAAAAAAACATTTTTACAATCTCATTTTAACTATTTTTTCTCTATGACTTTCTGCTTCTAATGTTATGAAGCAATAAATCTAGCTTAACAGAAATTAGCATGTCCTGTTTCCTATAATTTATTCAACATTTTTCATATAAGCCAGGCCATAGGAATAGTAAATTCTTACCTTATATTTTAGGAATTTATTTAACCTGCTAATAGTTTAGAGCCATTTGTTTACTTTGGATTCATTTTTGTTTTGAAATTGGTGAGTTGTCAGTCCAAAAAGGAATCAGATTACATGCTTGAAGCATGAATGATCATTTTTCCTGGGGTAATAGGCTTCTCTTGGTGAAAGAAACTGAGAATTATTATTAGTTTATATGGCAGAAAATTTCAAATGAGAGAAAACAAAAATACCTTCAAAGAAGACTATAACTATACTTGGTTCTGTAGTGCAAAAATCTGAAATCTGACTTGGTAGGAGATGTTTCAGCACAACAAGTAATATGGGTTTTTTCAACCAGATAAAGCTAAAGTAGCTTTTTTCCAAGGATAGAAAACTTTTAAATATGGCTCTAATATTCAATTCAGCCAGGCGGAACTGCAGTAACATATAAAATTTCAATGGCATTCTGTAGGAAGGAAGAAGATAAAGATATACGGATGATTTTCACAAAATAATGTAATTTGTTTCTCACTTGTTCAGTTACATTTTTGTGGATAAGTTTTTATTTTAGATTTTTATCCCTTTCATCTGATAGTGACACAATTAAATGGCTGTTCTTCATTTGAAAAGACTAGGGTTTTCTGTGTTTTCTTATTTGAATCTGATTGTAATTAGCAAATTTACCCTTTTTTATACCACCTTTCCTCTCTCTAAATCTGTTTATGCCATGAAATAATAGAATTTAATCCTCCAAATAAAGTATACTATGATTCTCCTGGAAAAGACCAAACCAATGTACCAAAAGAAAAAGGAAAAGGGGAAAAGATGTAGTGCAAAAATCTGTAAGCATATTAAAAAGATATTTAGAGTGCTCTTTGTTTTTCTTGTAGCTTACTGATTCATTTGTGGGATGGGATGCCTTTATTTCTTTATTTTCAGGTCCATCATCAGTTCTATTTTCCCTAAGTAGTTAACTTTTTTATCTCCTCCAGTGAATTCAAAAGTAACAGTACCTTTGCCTGTCATTTCTCACAGAAAGAGATATACTCGACCTGCTTCCGCCTGTGTCACCTGTCAATCAGAGTATACATCTTGCTTTTCGTCTTGGTGAAATACTGTAGTCATGCAACACACAGGGAAATATTAATATTTGAATTGGTCATCAGGTAGAGTTTTTCCCATGATGTCTGTCTCCCAGCAAGACCATATTTTCCAGAAACATGAAAAAACCCCAAACCAAACAAATCATGCAGTCCTATCCCACTTGTTTCTGTGGAATAGCTCTCCTCTTTAGCTGCTGCTGAATGTTGCACTGGAAAGACACGTGTTTCACCTAACAGAATGAGACTTGTAGATAGATAGTCATCTCTTTTTCAACTGTGTAGCCATGTTCTTGGTCATATTTATCCAAAACTTCACATATTTTTTCAGCCTCTGTAGCTGACGTTGGACTAATGAATTATTATTATTATGATTATGTGAATCTCCAGCTTAAGGTAAGAACCTAGGTTAAGAAGCCTGGAACGATCTGATTTTTAAAAATTTTTTGGTGCCTTCAAAAGTTCTGAAAGGAGGGCTTGAAGTTAGCTATAAAAAATTCATGAGACAAAAAGTCCTCTGAAAATCTGAAAATGAATGTCAGTATGTGTTTACAGACCATATTCCAGAATTTCGAAAAGGAAAAGTAAGATCAGGTGTTCTAGGAACTGTTTCAGTGCTGCATTTTCATTATCTTGAAGAACAGACTTGCAAGACAAGCATATCTGGCCTAATGTGGTTTTGGAAGAGTGAAAAGTCCCAGTGGAACAACAGTTCAGTGCAGATACTGTTGCTAGCTTCTCAAATTCCTGGATTATGCTACTTCTAGTTGTTACACATATGTGAATCAGAGATCTGAGCTTAACCATTGTGAAAAGCTATTTTACATCCATATAAAAGACCTAATTTCACAAATGAACAAGCCAAAGGTTTAGCTTATTTGAATATCTGAATGAGATCCAAAACAGATTTAATTGAATATTCATTTCACGCAGCGTTAGCCAACTAAGTTGCTTAAATGAATTGATCCCATGAATAACACTTTATGCATATTGATAGTTAATGACTGCACTGACAGAAGCCTTCACTAGTGTCCTGCCTTAAATGGCAACAGAGTGATGAAAGACTAATTTGTATCCTAACATACAACAGTTTTACAATACAGTATGAGGGTTGTGGAAGTAATACATGAAATTTATCTTTTGCAAGCTGTCAACTTGTCTTCTGTGTCTGCTGAGGCACCAAGCTGCTGCCATGCCCATACTGATCACATGCATGCCCTATAGATTCACATTTTTTCAGTTGCACTCTAAGTTTCTCAGTGGGATTTAAGAACAGTTCCTCATTCCCTTTCTGTCCGCATACTTCTGAGCTCTCTTCATCCAGGTATTTGCAGTCTCCACCATGGAGTAGTGCAGCAATGTGTCAGCCAAAGAGGTATTTGCAAGGAAATCTATGAAAATGCATTTCTGAAATTTTCTGCTGCTGTGACTTCTTTTTCTGTTTCTTTGGGTTAATTACTCTTGTCAGATGATTGAGATGAGATGAGACTAAATAAAGACTTTAATCTTCCTCAAACTTCCAAAAGAAAAGAAAGGAGGTGTACTTCACAGTAGTGCTGTTCTTCATACCATGTGATTCTCACCTTTTCATGCTTGCTACAAAATCTACATGGCATAAGAGATGATATACTTGCAAAAGAGCGGCAAAACCCAAATATTTCTTATTAACCCATGTAGCTGGTTGACCTTGACCAGCTGCCAGCCACTGACCTAGCTGCTGTGTCACTGCTACTCCTCCAGCAGGGCAGAGGAAGAAAATAAGATGAAACATCTCATGAGGCAAGGTAAATACAAGATTACTTGCCAATTACCACCACAGGAAAAAGAAATTCAACCTGTGGAAAATTAATTTAATTTATTGCTAATTAAAATAGTTTTGGATAGTGAGAAACCAAGACAAATTAAAATACCTTCCACACATACTTCCCCTGGCTTTTCTTCCCCAGGCTCAACTTCAGTCCCTCACTCACACCTCCTCTTCCTCTCATCCACCCTGGGAGGCCAGGAAGATGGGTAATGGAGTTTTGGGAGTTTTGGGGTCAGCACATAATTGGTCTTCTCTGTAGCTACTTTCTCCTCACACATTTCTCCTGCTCAAGCATGGGCTCTCCACAGGGTGCATTTCCTTCTGAAAATATGTACCCACTCCAGTGTAGAGTTCCCCATGGGCTACAGGGTACATATTTGCTCTGGAATAGAGCATTGCTGCAGTGGAATCTCTGCTTTTGGACCTGAAGAGAAGGACCCTTTCTTCTCGCTCCTTCTTCAGTGACCTTGCTGTTTACAGAGTTGATCATCATGTGTTTATTTTTTTTTCTTCCCTCCTCACTTTGATGACTGGCATTTTGCCCTTTCTTAAACATATTTTCCCAAAAGTGCTGCTTCCTGATGCTATGAGGATGATGGCCTCAGCTGTCTTGCATGGGTTCTCTTTGGAGCTGGCTGGAACAGGTTGGATCTGGCACAGGGAAGTCCCTGTCCTCTTGTTAGAGAGACCACCCCGCTACCAGCACCTGGACACAGACACCCACATCATCCTGACTGACTGTGTTGCATGCTGTCCTACTTTCAGAAGATGTAAAAGCAGTCTCTTTTTGGGAGAACATTGGTATACTCCAGGAGACTGTGTCTTTCTAAAACACAGAAACATGTTTGTGTATACTCAGAAATGCTAGCAGTAAAAATAGAGATATTTTTGATACAATTGTTTTAAGAATCAATAGGTGAATGTGAAGGGAAATAGACAAATAAGTAGAACATGAACCGTGGAAAAATATCTGAAGGCTAAAGGAGTCTGAGGTTCATACATTTTGTAGCTGTAGAAAGAACCAACAGAGCGAGCAAAAACTTTTATTGTCTGGTAGAGGTTCAAAATTGAAAGCAATTCATTTTGTTTCTCCTGATCAGTTTGGTGTATTTACTGTAATATAAAACTCCAGATTTAAATACAGGTGTCTGTATTTTCAGTTTCTCTTTTAACCTCATTTCTCTTTAGTTCCTTGATAATACCACTCCTTTGTAAATTCATGCTGACTACTCCCATTCACTTTCTTATCTTTCATGTGTCAAGAAAAGATTCTCAGGACTACTTGCCCCTTTTCTTTTTCAGGACTTGGTGTGAAGTTGGGCAGTCTGTTGGTCTCTTTTACATCCTGCTGGCATGACTGTTGAAAGAAATAGAAAATTTTGGTTTGTCTAACTGGCTCATGAAGTGGATCCATTTCTACAGATCAGTAAACTTTAGGGCAAGGACACTCAAAAGAGATTAATCATGACGATTTGTCTTTTTCCATGAAGAAACATTAGAAACTAGGGGGGAGAGTTTTTTTGCTAGCTACCTGTTCCATACCACATCTTCCCTGTTGCAGCCTGCTGTGTCAAAGCTGGAGGTTACCACTCAGCAGTTGAAACTTCACAGTTCTCAGCTCTGTGGATGTAAGTCAATGCATAAGGTGTTTTGGCTAAGGTAAGGACTTTCTAATACAGGTATCTCATGCAACAACTCTCTTATCTCCCTAAAAATAGCCTGTTTCCATGTTCTTTCGTTCCTTGCCCTAAAATCACAAGAGATAGACACTTATTTATCTCCTTTGAAAAAAAAAAAAAAAAGAAATCAAGTCAAAGACTGAAAAAAGGCATAACCAATGTATACATTTGGTGCCCTAGATTAAGACCATGTCAGGGAATGCTACACCGTACAATATCTGGAAAACACCAGATCCACATTGCTTTAGTAACTTGTTTGCCAGAAGCCTTCAACAGTAAAAGAAAACAGTGAAGTGCAGATATTTTAATTAAGTGGCATGAGAAATCAGCTTGTATTAGTCTTTATTTTAGCCTCTGGACATGGCTTTAAATCAGGCAAATACAAAAACCTACGGGTCTTCAACTACAGTAAAAAATACACCTCCAAGGAAATTGCTTTCAATTTTCCCTCTCATCTGAACAGGCACAAAGCAAGACAATGGCCAAAAAGCCACTGAACAAACTGCCTCTAAAACATCAATTTTTATGGAAACCAAATAGCTAATAAGAACATGAACAGAAACACAAAAGGTAATGCAAGGGCTGAAGAATACCCCACTTTCTCATGCTCATAAGACATAAAAATTTCTTTTTTTTCAAGCATAAGACTCTCTCCCATTAGAAAAATATTGGAGGAACAGTAAAAGGCAAAACAGAAATTTCTGGGCAGATGAGAAATTGAAAATTAGGAAAATTATTTCAGCTGTTTTCTTAAAAATACTGAATCTTTTGTGCAAGAAATGTATATAGAAATGTTAACACTGGACTAATTTTCAGAGGTAAGAGTAAAGGTAGTATATTATTTGCTTTATGTTATCTGGCTCCACTAACCTCACCTTACAATTGAATCATTACGGAAAACATAAATGCCTTCTGAAAAGGAAAATTTACTCAAGGGTTTGACTAGGTAAGAAATTTTTCATTGCAATGTCTCAGAACCAAGGAGGAAGGATAAATTTTTTAGTGAAAAATGATGCTGCTAAAATGTCCTATTTAAACAGATCAAGGATCCAAAAAGAAAAACATGAATGACACAAATTTTCTGAAAACTAAAATAAACAGAACATCTTCAAGTACAAATTTTAAGAACTACAGTACTATGTTCATTTATATACAATAAATGTATATTTGTGGAAGTATACATGCATGTATATATGACTGAAGGTAGTCAAAACTCATTTCTTGAGAAACAGAAATGTGTGTTGAATAAAAAAATTCTTCCTTTTGCCTTCTTAAGTTTTGATGTTCAAAAGCTGAAAATGACATAGAGTGACATAAGAAACTTGGCCTTAGAGAACTTCAAGTTCATCTCTAAAATGTGGATTTTATGTTTCATACATAAATGGTTAAAGTTGGAAGAGACCCATGGATGTCACCTTGTCCAGCCCCACTGCTCACGTAGGATTACCATTAACAGGTTGCCCAAAGAGGTGATAGAACTGCCAACCTTGGAGATACTCAACTGGATACAATCCTGTGCCAGGGTCCAGTCAACCTTATCAGGAAAAAGTGTTATCTGATATTTAGACAGAATTACCTGTTTCATTTTTTCCCCTTTGCCACTGGTTCTGTAACTGGGCACCACTGAGAAGAGCTGGCTCCATCACCTTTGCCACCCTGCCTTCAAGAATGTATATACAGTAGTCAGATCCCTCTGGGCCTTCATTTCTCCAGGCTGAATAGTCCCAGCTCTCTCAGCCTTTCCTCATAGGAGAGATGCTCCCATGCACCATCATCTGTGTGGCCTCTTGCTGGGCTCTCAGTGTGTCCATTTGTCACCTGTGCAGGGGAGACCACAGTACTCCAGAGGGTAAGGATCCCCTCCACTGACTTGATGGCAAACCTTTGCATAATATTTCTCAGGCCAGTATTAGCATTTCTTGTGACAAGGCCCATTTCTGGCTCACGTTCAACCTGGCGTCCACCAGAAGCCCCAGTGCCTTTTATGTAAATCTATGTTTCCAAATGAACGGCTGAGATCATTCCTTGTTGAACTTCATGTGGGCCTTGTTAGCCCATTTCTCTGGTGACCCCTCCTGACTAGTGTCATCAGCAAGCTTGCTGGAGGTACATGCTGCCTCATGATCTGGATCATTAACAAAGACACTGAACTGGGTTGGACCCAGTACTGACTGAAGTGTATTGTTAGCTACAGGCCTCCAACTAAATTTCAGAAGGCATACTGGAATCAAACTGAGTAATAATTTTAACAGGATGTAGCTCCTATTTTCTCTGGACTAAATATTACCTGGAACAGCAATACTCAATGTCTTGGGTGCCTGGATTCCTTAGCCATGAGTCCAGTACTTATGACTCCTCTGATATATATCAGCTTAAAGCTAAATTATGTCTACAAGGAGGGTGCAAACTCAACTGAGATGCTTTGCTGATACCCTGAATGGACAGATGCTCATTCAGGAATTCCTTTGAGGGGAAATTTCCCAAATTCCTCTGAAAACACGAAGTAGGTTTTCCTCTACTTTATGCTTATATAGAAAGGCCTTTATCTTACTGCTAAGAAATGGCCTGGTAATTAGTATTGCCCTCACTTGAGCAAAGAGAATGGTGGAAAAATAAGTTGCAACTACCGCAGAATTCTCAGGAACCTACCACTGGGGATCTGTGCTGCTTGTCAAATCTGCACTCCACCTCCCACTGCAAGTTGTAATTGAAGTTTTTAAATGTGTTCTGAACTTACCTGCAATATTGGACTGAACTGGAAAAAAAAGAGCACGAGAGAAGTCACTTCGTGAATTACTCTGTGAGATTCTCGGTTTGAGTTTGAGCTGCTTTGTTGCATTAGATGTTAAATACACTAGCATTCATAATAGCTGGCAATTGAATATAGTCTTGAAGAAATTAAAATGTAGATAGATTGATAGGTGCATACATAGGCACAGTTTAAATATTGCACAGTTTAAAGGCACAGCACAGAAATGATATTGTAGCATCATAGGACTTTTAGAGAAAGCCATTATGGGCTGTGAGGTACAAATATGTAACACAGTGGCTGAGAAGCCTGTCATAATTCTATAACAAGTGAAGCATTGTGTTAATGAGAGCCTTCAGCCCTGGCATGGAGAACAGATTCACCATATGGTTCTGTTGGGTCTGGTTTTTCATTCAGATGTGTCCTCTTCAAGTTTTCCTGGCTTATGGGAACCTATAAGTGATTCAGCAGCCATTGTATACCACTCAGAGAACAGAACACATACAGCTTTTGCTTTGTGAGAAATGTTCTGACATCCCTTCTTTTTACATCTTTTGCTCATCTGGAAGATGCTGCTTTTCTCTTAGAAAATGTTATTTGTTTTGCTGTATGTTCGTGCATGTCAACGGAAAAAGCTTTCATTGGCTTTTTGAAACCACTCCTTTTTAAGTATTTCCATAAAGTCATCAAGTTATCTGGTTCAAAGCCTCTCTCCCAGCTTCCTTTTCTGATGGAAATCTGTCAGAATTCTACTAATTAACAGTATCAAGAGGAAAAAAATTCACTATCTCACTATCTCTTTTTTTTTGGTTTTTTTTGTTTCTCTTGAGTCTGTT